>JASDQU011401100.1:44383-61909 GCA_032191745.1 Picea mariana
AAGGTAGCAGCCTCACATTGAGTTGGTGCTCAATTGTAAATGATGTACAGAACTTAAAAGACTGCCTATCATTTCGAAGAAGAAGAGGTTTTCTCCCTTTATGGGTTTCCTCGTGAAAATCTGTCCCTGTGTATATCTTATGTGTGACTGATGCTTTTTACTTTTACTGTCCATATGCTGTATAATGTTGATGATCACTCGAAGAAAGATTAAGAATATTTTAATAGACTTAATATTGTTTAAGCTCGAAGACAACTGATTCACCCCCCCCCTCTCAGTTGTATTAGTAATTTCAACATGAGATTGGACATCAATTATCTTACTCTCTCATCTCTACCATTCATCATCCTCATGCTTGTTTGTGTTCTTTCCTCAAAGATCAAAGACTTCTTCAATCATTGTTAGAGAGGGCTTTCAAGAAGCAAAAGGACCCATCCCAAGGACAATGTTGGAGCTCGCTTGCATTCAACCATTCTCCCTAGGTGTTGTTATTCATTTTATGTTTTGCCATTGGACATGTATATGAGTATTGTTGTTTTCCTCCAAGTTCTTGTGTTTGAATGACATTCTTGTGGTTGGATTTGTAATTTAATTGCATGCATGCTCTATTACTTTATCTTTTGTAGTAATTCTCATGTGCTTGTCCCATAATTAACAATTGTCTGTTGTTTAGCTTACAACCTAGCTTAACAAAGGGGGTTTCGCTCACCCATGGAAGAAAATCCCCAATGCAGAGACTATATTCCTGTTTGGATCCATGATAATTTAGTTGCATGTCTTTTTCATTCATGTTGAGGGATTGTTAATTTGAATTACCTGCATATTAGGGCATACTAGGGCTTGGTTCTATTAGTATAGTTGTTGCCACATGGATTCCCCTTATAACCGAGGGTCATACGAGAACCTTTGTTGATGCCCTGGGATTGAAATGCATTATTTCCTTTTTGGGAAATGCACTAGGAGCCATAGTATAATAATTTAAACATCAGGGTTTTCTAAATTTCTCCTTTTTTCCCTTATGGGATGGGAGCTATAGGACAAATAACCTGTAAATACCTTGTTGCTTGAAAAAATTTACACTGGAAAGTTGTATTCTCATAATTTGATTCTTGTATCGAATGAGAGTCATTCCTCTCTAAAAATATTTTCTCGGGGAGACCCTTACCTAAGTCAAGTGTGACACAAATGCAGACACAAATAATGATGCCCTTTTAGACCTCATCGATATCAAGCCTTAGAGATCTCCCAAAGATGTTCCAATTTTCCTTGGCACATTTGAAACCTAGATAAATATAGGGAGATTCCACAGAGGCACCCACAAAAGCGTGGTGGTGGTGAGATAGTCACTAGATTGAACTTCAGAAACCGGGGTTTAATGAAGAGGCTATCACAACCTAAATTCGTGGACCCTCTTCTAACATTGCCCTACAATCATCATGATTGTTAAAATACACAATAAAAATAACTTTGGAGCAAAAGGAGATGGAGAAATCTTCGAATCATGTGGATTAATCCACTTGTTAGAAGCATACCTTGTAGGCCACAACATAGTAAATTTGTAGATTATACCACAATTTCTATATTGTCTATAAATGTAGTTGTTAATGATCAACACCTACAACTTTAAAAATGGATTAATGTTTAATCTCTCTAGAGTGAATGATCCTGAGGGGAACCCGAAGGGTAAGATGAATTCTTTTGGATAATGCCTTGGAAAGAATGAGCCTCAAAAGAAGAGGGTGCACTTCAACTCCGAACATCAACACACATGCACAACAACAAATGCACATTGGAATCCTTGCTAATGTCATAGTGTTCTAAAAAGTAGTCATCAACTAACCTCTTACCATCAAAAGGGAATCCATTCATTTCACTGTAGTTGTTGCTTTATGATAATCACTCACATTCATTTTATGAGGTTAGTTGAATTTATACATGACCATAGTTGTTGCTTTATGATAAGCACTCACATTCATTGGATATTTAAGCCATGATATAGACACCATGTCATCACACATGCCACATGAACCACTCACATTTAGACTCCTTACTCAGTTGGACATTGCATTCACACTCACGTGTTATTTTCCCTCCTTGTACCACACGTCGAAGCATTTGATGCATTGGAGAGGTTGGTTACATGGTACATAAGTAGTTACACATGGTTATTTGGACCCTATGATGATGTGGCACTATTATTTGATGATTACTTGAGGAGTACTTTCCTAGATGAGCCCACACGTGTCTCTCATGTTGAATTTTCCACTTGGATGGCTTACATGTGTGAGGTTGACATCATCATTTGGGAGTTTGTTGGTGAATGTTTGGACCACTCCTTTGTTTGAGGGATTTTGTTGGAGGACGTTGGAGGTCTTTGGACCTTAGTGGACTCACTTATTCCTCCTTTGATGGGATGTTGCACTACTTTTGAGGGGTGCACCTCTTCTTGTCTCTCTCTAGCCCACACATGTGGCTTTATCATTGTATTTGGACCTCTTCTAGAAGGTCATTTAACTTTTGGAGCATATTATGGGATGTGTTATGGAATTTGTTGTATTTTCCCATGGTTTTGACCGGACTAATGGTTTTGGAGCTCATGGTATTGAGCTAGCACATGGTATTGTATTGTATTTGAGGAGGATCTTCACCTATAAAAGGAATATTCCTTCTCCATTTCAAATCATTGAAGATTAATGAGAAACTTGACTAAAATAGTTCTTTGAGTATCTATTTATTTTCTTGTGTGAATGTCTAGCTATTTTTGCAAGGATTAGATATGCACTTTTCAGGGTTTGTTGGAATAAAAAGGCAGTTACTACAAGGTCGAAGAAGGGTGAAATGCTCAACTTGGAAGGCCAAAAAAGGGTTCTCAAGGTAAGTTTTCTAACCTTTCCCCTTTGACCATTGAAGTTATTGTTCATGCATTAAGGTAGGATGTCCTAGGGATCTATCCTTTTGCTTGGCCAACCTTTAAGTTCACCTTGCTAATACCAAGAAAGGCTTCTCCATGGACCAATCCTCCCATCCAACCTTGAAGGGAACCTTCTAACCCTAGGTAACACTTGAAGGGTAATCCTTCGGGTGCCATCAACATTACCTCATCCTAAACCCTATACCTCACTTGGATTTGACATAGTGACCCCATAGCCCACCAAGGCATTGGTCTTTCATTTGTCTTCAACCACCCCAAAAAAGAAAGAAAAACAAATCGATTTCCTCCTTTTCCTTTTTTGTTTCAATGATCTAGGGTTTACCTTGCATGATATTTTGGATAGATCGTATTGAGCCTAATCACTATATCCTTTTCCTAGTTGATACTATATTATCCCTAATTGAACATCTTGTGTTAGCATTTGTTGTAAGGGTTTGAATCTATTTTCTTTATTACCCATTTTCACCATATCAAACCCTAGGGTTGGTTTGTGTTTTGACTTCAGATCTAATCTATCATTTGTGCAGCCCTAAGAACCTCATTTGAAGGTCTTCTTGAGCCACAATTGCTTGTTGTCCTACTCTCTAAATTTTCTGAATATACTCTTGTGGACAAAATCTCAAGATACCTTATTCATCACACTCTTTTACAAAACATTTGGGCATATCTTTGTTCTATCACATACCATACAATAAATCGATGCCCTTATTTCTCCAATGACCTAGATTGGAACCCCATCACTGCATCTTCTATATTGTTTTTCCAAGGTTTTGTGTGCTTTTCAAAAATTCTAGGGGCTTATTGTTGTAGGAATTTTTCACCCTGCAAGAGTTGAGCTCCCTTAGGTTCTACCAGCACCTAAGACAAGAATAAAGACATAAACTAAGGATGTTCTTAGATCTGATTCATACATGAAAAAAAACAAAGATGACGAAAACCTCCCAAAGATCAAAGCAATCATGCATGGATTGACAACAGATCTAATAGTATATCATAACACATAATTATTCTAATTCTTTACCAATGAATACATAAACTTATATGAACAATCAAAGAAGAAATATTAAAACTTATAGATGTAGACTGAAGAGATGGCCTCCTTCCAAGCTCCTTGCCTAAGTCTTGCAACCAAATCACTAGAGTAACTTTGCTAGCTCTTTCCTCCTCCTTTCCTATGGGAAATGGTTTGGTTTTTATATGGCTTTAGGGATAAGGCCATATGGTTATTAGGATAAGATTCTCGAGCTCATAATGGAAGCCTTCTCGAGGGAAAACCCAGAGAAATCAGTGGGAAGTCTCATCCATCGAAACCAAATCCAAAAATAGGAGCTTGTAGTCTTGGTTTCTCCCTAGACACATAGACAGAGCAACCGGTCGCTCCTTGGCAGGCCAAAAGGAGCGACCATCCCTTTTGGTCGCACCCTCAATGAAGGAAAATAGTGACCGAGTTGAAATTTGGCTGGAAACTCAGGGAAGAAGTGGTAGTTTTTAAGTGTTAAAATAATGGGTTTCTAGGGGATAATGACCTAGTGATAAGGTGATGAGCGGCCATCCCTTTTGGTCACACCCTCAATGAAGGAAAAAGGTGACCGAGTTGGAATTTGGCTGGAAACTCAGGGAAGATGTGGTAGGTTTTAAGGTAGGGGATAATGACCTAGTGATTAGGTGATCTTTAGGTGATAACGAACTAATGATTAGGTGGAAAATAACTCTATAACAGATGCCTCCCCAAAGTGTGAGGTCAGAAGAGGTGTTTGATGGCCAAAACACTTTATAAATCAAGTTGCAGATTTTTCGGCAAAGAAGCTTGGAGAAGAGCGTCACCGATCCTACGAAAAAATATCCCTGAGGCGAGAATACCCATGCTTGGTAAGAAAGACAAGAGCATAGTTGCCATAAATACAATACAGATCCATGCATGACACAAGTGATGGGATTATGGCCACAATAAAATACATCGTGGAACCATCAAGAACCAATCATGACTCGATCATGGCCACGAAAGTATACACTGTGGGTCCATGCAAGACACACGTGAAATCATAGCCACAACCAAGTACAAATGTGGACCTATGTCACATCATACAAATCAATGAGATGACTCAATAATTGAGCATTCTGTGAAGTGCCCATGAATATTCTCCCGCAACTTGGGAGAGAATGTCATCTAACAAGAGTGTGATCTTATCCCAAGGTCTTCTTCCTTGATCCAAATGGTATGAATCTACAACATGCGAATAAATGAGCTGAAGCCGAGCATGGTAGAAATTGTTTGATTATCGATCATTAATGTATTTCGTTAACAGACGCAAGGGAATCCACCAATGATGATGATGGAACCCAAGATACCTAGTACAATTTACAAAGTGTGAATAAAGGAGTTGACATCAAACACTCATAGATTCATTTGACATGAGCCAATGATGTAAACCCATTGTCGAAATGCAAGGAGACATGCCATTGATGTCTGCAAGTCCCAGGGTACTGATGGGTTTCTAGATTTCAATCCTAGATAATGAGTTGGAGTCGATAGGGTGAAATTTGTTGAAGGAGGGCTTGATGTATCCCTCATCATTCGAAACGAAACAGGTAAATATACATGGTGTGAAAATCATAATAATGGAGCACAACTGATACAGGGATGGATGGGATAAACAAGATGAAAGGAACTACAGGTGGTCGATGTAGGTAAACTTCCCTTGAACAAGTATGCACGACAAATAACTTGACTCGACAACATTAACTTAGATGAATACCATAAGAATGGTCATGGACCTATTAGGGGAACATGACACACGATGGAAATGGTGGTCAATGAGAGAGAATGGATGACCTGACTGTTATATATGATGATAGAACAAGTGCATTGTTCAAGGGTGACTCAAAGTAGTAATTGTTCCCATAGAATGAATATAACAAGAAAGAAAAACCCTCTAAAAATTCCCCACCATGAGTGGCGAGTACCTCTTTCTAGTTTTACGAGCTTGAGGACGATAACAGATGCTCGATATAGCTCATCTTATGACAAGTCCCTCATCGTATATTTAGCGAACTTGAAGAAGGAAGGGTTCGGTCCCAGATGGGTCCTTCAATGTTTGGTTTTACGAGTCCAAAGAAGGTAAACTCGATGGTCTTTTCATGTTTAGAGAATCTGAAAAGGTCGTAAAGAAGACTCCACAATGAACTTTTTCGTGAAGTTAGTCCCGAGGGTCCGAAAAAGTACAAAACGATACATAGGAGAACTCTTCTAATCATGCTTGAATAGAGTATTCATTTTTCGTAATTAGTCTAACGAGGCCAAAAAAATGGTAAACTATCACTTGAAAGACACCCTTTCTAACCTTTTAACGAGTGTGAAAGGAAAAAAGCTCACTCGACAATGTTTTCATATTTAGAGAGTCTGAAAAGAGCTTAAAGGAGACTCCAAAGAGTTCATTTTTCGTATAGCTTTTACGAGTCCGAAAAAGAGATAAAAGTATGTTCGGTAACTTATTCTAATGTATTAACAAGCATGAGAAAGAACAAAGACTGAGCTCGGTAACTTATTCTCATGTATTTACGAGCACGAGAAATAAAAAAGACTAAGCTCGGTAACCTATTCTCATGTATTTACGAGCACGAGAAAGAACAAAGACTAAGCTCGAGATTGGTTTCATTTTTACACAAGCTTGAAGCAAAGTAAAACTATGCTTGGGTAGGTTTCATTTTTTCCCGAGCTTGAAACTAGGAAAACTATGCTCAGAACTGGTTTCATTCTTTTAATGAGCTTAAAACCAAAAAATAATTGTGCTTGACACTTCCCAATGTAAATTCCAAAGGTAGGTGGTTGGTACTTTGCCCCCAACTTGATAAGCTAACGATTTAACTCCAAAAATATTATCAAAGGCTGGAGACATGCCCCCTAAGCTTCGTTTCATTTGCCAACTCTTCTCCCATCACGAATTTCAATGCCAAATTAGATTTCTTGCTTCTAATAGGATCAAATAGGATCAATTGTCATAGGCAGATGAAATGAAGGTTCAATTACAAGTTCTTATGAAAGACTCGACTCAACGAGAGAGGCAATTGTTTCATTTTTAACGAGCTTAACACCAGAAAAGAACTATGCTCATAAGGGTCTGTTTCATTTTTTAATGAGCTTGACACAGGAAAAGAACTATGCTCGAAAATCAGTTTCATTTTTCAACAAGCTTGAAATCGAAAATAAACTATGCTCTTTGCTGGGTTGGATCCCTAGACCTTTGTTTCATTTTTTAACGAGCTTCACACAGAAATGTGAACCATGCTCGTAGTTGTCATCTTGATCATGGATTCCAAGAGGATAATACTCTGGAAGGAATACATGTGAAGGGACAAACCTTGATCATGGCTTCCAAGAGATCTTCTCTAGACGGAAGAACAACACTTTGGAAGGAATACATGTCGAGGGTTGCAATAGGGGTAGGGAAATCAAGCTCCAAAAGTCCCATCGAAGAGATCACCATGTCAATGATCGGATCTAAGTATGAAGAAGGGAGAGATTTTATCTTACTCAAAGTTGAATGCATGGGATAGGTTGCCACATAATTGACATAGGGTGGGGCGGATGACGCTGGCATATAAGGACCATTTAGGGAAGATGAATGGTTGGCCATCATATGAGGGCCAATGAATGAAAGCTGGTCTATGGTCATTATGCTTCCATTGTGAGGGAAACACATCACTTGAAAGAGTGTGGACACAAAAACTTGCATGGTGTAAACATAGTCTCACCCGAGGAGGAAATTAAATTCCAAGGGGTCGTGGACTACCATCACATCAATGTAGACCATTTTCCCCCCCAAAGTAACAAGAAACTGAGGAAAGATCCCTAAAGGTTGACAAACCCTTCTGTTAAAATCCAATAGATTCTGAGTCATTGACGCAAGCTGAGGTGAATCAAGAGCTTGCCAAGCATTCGAGGATAGGATGCTAACATAAGCTCCTTC
The DNA here is from genome assembly GCA_032191745.1 of Picea mariana. Lineage (NCBI taxonomy): Eukaryota > Viridiplantae > Streptophyta > Pinopsida > Pinales > Pinaceae > Picea > Picea mariana. The sequence continues at coordinate 52,283 of JASDQU011401100.1, forward strand.
GTCTATTACAGTGTAAGGAATATGCCTACCACAAATTTCGACAATGATTTGAAAAGGCATGTAAGAAGGGAGGAGAGGTTCTGTTAGAGCATTACAATCAATGGTAATCGCATTGCTTGGAGGGGGTGCTATTGGAATGGGTGGAATGCCCCCTTGTTTGGAGGAATGCACAGTAACAAGAAAGACCTGAGCGACATCCTCACTCTTCAAAGGAGGAGTGGGATCGATCGATGGGGATATCGAATCGACCACTTGATGGACCATATCGACCGAGGAGGTACTCAGATCGATCACTGGGGTTTCACTCTTCGATGGAAGAGTGGGGTCGACCGATGAAGAAATCAGATCGACCACTTTATCAACTAGGTCAACTGAGGATGAAACCAAATTGACCACTTGATCAACCATACTAACTAAGGAGGGAATCCGTTTGACCAGTTCATCAATTAATGGCGGGTTGGGAGAGATTTTACGGTAACCTATTGAAAGTTGTTGCTGAACATCAACAATATTTTTTAACAGATATGAAGCTTCATCCATGCAGGGACAAAGGTAGGTGCAGTTCATTTCCTTACATAACAAGCAAGGAAATTTGATTTTACCCTTCTTATTTCCAACTTGATTACTAGTCGATGGGTTGTCACCAACATGACTTGCAACAATTGCTCATGCGGGTTGAGAAAAAACCTGAGACCACACTTCTACAACCTTGGGAATACCAGGGAAATCCTTGAGAAGATGATCACCCTTGCAAATCCTGTAAGGGAATTTGGGTTTGCGATTTTTAGACGTGACGACACCATCAACACTCCCAGCATGATGCCTAGAGGTTGGCTGATCGCTTCCAAGATGTCCTGCAGTGGTTGGAAGCGTTCCTTATTTCTTGTTTTTCTTCTTCTTAATCTTTAGTTTCTTCTTCTTCTTGTCCACCTGGTTATTAGTTGTAGATCTTTCACTAGGCGAAGGAGAAGAACGGGAAGAAGACCCTACGGGCGAAGAAGGTGGAGGATCGACATGAGGTTGATGATTCGGGGGTGGAGTGTTTACATTCGAATCACTAGGAGCATTGACGTTCACCAGAGTAGAAAACAACCAAACCAATAACCCAATCGTGGGACCAAGAAGAGTTAAAGTTGCAATGTAAGGTGGACCAACATGTCCCGCAGAAGGAGAAACAAACTGTATCCCTAGAAAATGGATTCCTACGTTGGTATACTTAGGGACTGACGCCATAGATACAAACTCAACCCTAAGCTCCATTAAGAAAGCAAACATCATGCATTAGAAAATGTAGGAAGCAAACCAAACAAACCAATAACTTCTCACAATGAATGTACTAGTTGGTGATGAAATCCAACATTGCGGGAACACATGAGAAATGGTTGGGATGTGGAGGTGGATCAATTACGTTGGCGATCTTCTTAACGGACTTACACCTTGGTGCAAGTACCCTTACGACGAGAACCGTGGGTGACCCTCCAAGGAGCCCGAGTGAGTTTGACCAACATTTGACCGAGGTACAATGAAGACTCCCCTTCACTGTCACCTTGTGTAAAGACCCTAAAGATTATGGCCACTAGGGTTACCAACTTGCAGTCGGCCTCCAGGCGGGTACATTCGACAATCGGGTCCGAAAGTATGGGCAGGATATCAAGTCTGAAATTCTTCAAGAGGACTGAGAACCAGAGGATCGAAAAAAGCTACAGAGGACCCCGAATGGATTCAGGATTCACGAAGTTGCGAGACCAAATGAAAACAATTGATTCTCAAGAATAACACCCAATATACTAACGTTCCACTACGTTTGGTTAATCCTTAGAGGGGTAATCTCCGTTGCTCTCTGTAAATTCTAACCTTGTACAATATCTACTGCAAACAAATATTCAGAAAAAGAACAGAAAATATATAGTGGCAAATACAAACATTACACAGGGATTTTTCCCCTAGAAACCCAAATCGAGAAAACCAACATATTCTATATTATTCATCATATTACAATTTTTACAATACAAAATACATATAGGAGCCAACGACATCCAAAACCCTAACCCAATGACATGGATTAGTCCAAAACCCTAATTCCTTAACCAGAAATAAAAAACCATTGACAAAGAAACCATGTGCCAAAAAACCACCTAAATATAATGCGGTCCCGAAAAATGCGGTCCTGATGTAGAAAATAATATGACACATACCCAACACTCTCCCATACACAACCTCTTGTTTAGCCCCTGTATGAGAGGGGGGTCCCGGCTATGCTTATACGAAAATTGGATTTTCTCTCCCTATCACAAGATTTTAAGTTGATTTTAGTTTTTTTGGAGAGTCACCTCACAACCTATTACAAAGCTCTATCCTGATCTATTGTTGATGTACAAGCCCTAAAAAGAAAAGTTGCTATATCATTTTTATTAAGCGCTTGATTTTATGGCTTTTTGGTTTACTCAAGTGTGCGATAGTGAAACTGATGATGTTTAAAGGACTCGACTCCAAAAAGGTGCAGATGAAAGCTAACTAATGCAGGGAGGGGAGTTATTTACTCATTTATAATGAGACCTAAGCACTTCAACAACATGCAATCTTTAATTTTCTTTTCAATGAAATGGACAACAATGCCAAATGATGAAATGAAGTTTTTGTGATCTGAAAGCAAACAACTTTCCTAAGCTACTTTTGAAAACACTGCAACAAAAGTTTATGCTTTCTCTTTTTCTTTTCAAGTAAATGCAATTCGAAACAAATTCCTCCTATTTGTTTTCTTTCAATCTATAATGTGTAATCCACTAAAAAGTAGATAAGAAGGAAGAAAGCAAAGATTCCAAATTAAAACACACAAAAATCAAGGCTTCAAAACTGAAAAGAGTCTTCCAAATCACTGAAAAAACAATCAACACTCAAAGCAATCAAAGCAAGAGTGGGAAAACAATCAAAGAGAAATTTCTCCAAACAATCTCTCAAGGAGATGCCAAGGATCTATGGACTACTTGAGTAGGTCAAGGTAGAGAGGTCTGGTCAGACCAAATCAACAGGAAGTTCAATAAGATGACATATGAGTGGCATACAGAAAGAGGAAATTTTTTCAAGAAAAATGCAAAAAAATTCACAAGGAATCTAAGGCGGATCCAAGGTGGATTTGGAGTGTTGAAGAGGCCACAAAAAACATGGCTGAGTGAGATTTTGAAGGATAACTCTTCAAAAAGGATTCTTAGGATAATGGTCGCTCTCTGAAAAGGGAGACAGATTGACTTGGTCACTCCCTAATAGAGAAAAAAGGGTGACCATAAGGTATGATCACTCCCTAATAGAGTAAAAAGGATGACCAAAGGAGGTTAGTCGCTCTGTTAACACCGGGAAAGGGTGACCGAACCCAGGAAATGAAAAAAGGGTGGATTTGGACGAGATTTGATAGATCTGCGATATGGGTTTCTTCAAATAGACTCATAAAACAATGGGGCAATGATTGGGATGGAACACGAGCACTTAAAAGGGCAAAGATCTCTAGAAAGAAGATTAAAAAATTCAATAATCTAAGGGGATTAATACATAGAGAAAAACTTTCCCCAGTATGGTCACCAGTCTGTTGTAGGGATTTTTCACCCTACAGGAGCTGAGCTCCCTTAGATTCTACTATTGCTTAAGGCATGAATAGAGACATAAACTAAGGATGTTCCTAGATATGATTCATACATGAAAACAACCAAAGAAGACAAAAACTTCCCAAAGATCAAAGCAATCATGCATGGATTGACAACATATCTAATAGTATATCATAACACATAATTATACTAATTCTCTACTAATGAATATATAAACTTATATGAACAATTAGACAGAGGGAAACATATAGTATGTCTTCTATTAATCAAAGAAGCAATATTACAACTTACATATGTAGACTAAAGAGATGGCCTCCTTCCAAGCTCCTTGCCCAAGTCTTGCAACCAAATCACCAGAGTAACTTTGCCAACTCTTTCCTCCTCCTTTCCCATGTGAAATAGCTTGTTTTTTATAGGGCCTTAGGGATAAGGCCATATAGTTATTAGGATAATATTCTCGAACTCATAATGGAAGCCTTCTCGAGGGTAAACCCCGAGAAATCAGTGGGAAGTCTCATCCATCAAAACCAAATCCAAAAATAGGAGCTTCTAGTCTTGGTTGCTCCCTAGACACATAGACAGAGTGACCGATCGCTCCTTGGCAGGCCAAAAGGAGCGACCATCCCTTTTGGTCGCACCCTCAATGAAGGAAAAAGGTGACCGAGTTGGAATTGGTTGGAAACTCAGGGAAGAAGTGGTAGGTTTTAAGGGTTAAAATAAGAGGTTTCTAGGGGATAATGACCCAGTGATTAGGTGATCTTTAGGTGATAATGAACTAATGATTAGGTGGCAAATAATTCTATAACACTTATCCTTTATGAAGAGTCATTTGATACATCTTTCTCCCAACGTTTGAAGGTCTCCACTACTTGTGCTATTTAGGGGGTCTAAATTGCTTGAAAGTGACCTCAACGATCATATCAAAGAGCCAAATCATTACCTTATGTTTGTTGTCCTTTCACTATCAAAATTTTGCAAGGTATACAACAGACAAGTGTGGGCATATTCATTGTCTCTTTGGATAGCGTTGGCTCATACTTTTGCTTCTTGGATCTGGCCTTTTCATCCCTATCATGAATCACCTCCAACAACCGACCTTGTGGGCATATCGTTCCATATCTTTCTTATGATCTGGGGGTTGATTCATATTGTTGTCAGGGTTTCAAATACTATTCCCAACTATTTGTTGATTCAAATGCTCTATACACCTATGTGGCAACAATTGATGACATTTGGATATAGTTGTTACATTGGAATCTGAATTTTGAACATATAAATTCTACTATTTCTATTGATATACTTGTCAACTAGAGTTTTGCTACAACACTGATATTTCACTAGCTCCATAGCACAAGTATGGTGGTTAAAACCGTGGAATGAATGTAATCTTGTTTGGTTGCAAATGTATTACAAATCGTTATGGTATATTTTTGTCTTGATAGTCCATTCTACGCTTAAATGTGTCACGAATACATGTTAGAGTTTCATTATTTACATCTATAAACTTTACTTCTATATCAAATGATAATGAATGGTCTTATGGATATGCTTTTGTGAATGAAACACATGCTTTGTGTCTAGCATAATTTACATTCGATACTTTACATTGCATGGTAATTAATGATAGTTAATGGTTCATTGATGTGACACGTTGGCAAAATATTTTACTTCCAAGCATTATCGAGCTTTGCTTTTCCAAGTTACATTGTTTTTAAGCTCTTTACAAATTGTCTTCTCTCGCTTGACTTGTATTACCCCTTAGAGAAGATAGTCAACCTTGAGTCAAACCAAGTCCTTGCCTCCTTCCCATCCAAATATAATGAGAGGACTTGGTCTTGACCCCGTAGGAAAACCCTCCTTAGGTTAGAAACCTTAGCCTTAAAGTGTAGAGACAAAGCCGCTGATGTGACAGAGGGTGGCTTGCCTATTCGTTGCCCCCAGCTCTCCCTCACAGGCAAGACTTTCCCTTGGTGAGAGTTTGAACAATAACAGTGACAACAATGTGTGTGTGAGAGAGACATGATCACTATTTTTTTGTGTGTATGCTATGAGCAAAGGCAAGGTTATGTTTGGTATTTTTTTTATCAACAAAAATATAAGAAAAGGTTAAATTCTGACATTGTTATGAACATAATTATGAGTTGTTTTATTATATTAGTGGTTAGATTATGATAACAAATTTACACGTAATTAATGTAGATTGTTGAAATTAGGATAAGAATGTGAATTGTTAATACTTTTTCTAATTTAGTATTAGTTAATATATATATTGTTTTTAAATTGGCTAAATTCTTTTGACATTTGTTTTCTTTGATTTATTATCAATTAAAAATTTCTAACACAATGATAAATTGGAAAAAAATATTTTTTTTTTTTTTTTACCATGGAATATATATTATTGGAAATCTACTAGGTATTTCTCTTAATTTTGAGGATGGTACCCATGGCATATGAGGTTTGTGCAAAGCTTGGGGTTTTTCAATATGGGGCTCAAGGTCATGACAATAATATACTCGTTAAGATTTCAACATGTCATTTGTAGTGATAAACCTTAAAAAATTAAGATCTCAACATGTCACTTGTAGTGATAAACCTTAAAAAATTAAGATTTCAACATGTCACTTGTGGGATTTGAACTTGGGTGGGGAGGATAACGATCATTCCTCCTAACCACCTAAGCTAGATCTAATTGACATATTGACCTTGGATTTATTAAACACTGTAAAAGATAAAAAAATATTTATGTGCAAACCTTTCATTATTTTATGGATAGAGTTAAGATGGATCTATGCTAATTATATTTTTCCATTAATTTTTTTCCACCTTAAACTTAAGAGTTGTTTTATTTTATTAATGTTATGGACATATATAACATATCTCTTCCCTCTAAGCGATAAGAGCACCTTGCTTCTCTTGGTGCAACAAAATTGATTCGTTAGAGAAAACATCAATACTATTTTTAGATTCCTAAAATCCAAGTGCATGTCTCCCTCATCATAATCAAAGGCATACATTAGAATGAACATTACTCATCTCCAAATCTCTATAAAGGTTGAGATGTAAATAAAATTTAAAAGCCCCCTCCTTCAAGTTTTCCAATAGAAAATTATCTCGAAATTATATTAAGGTATAATTCCATTTACAACTCCAAAATCAATCCATTAATAATACAACAGGATCAACCATAACAGGAACTTTACAAAAATGACCATGAACTAGACAGTCAATACTCTCCAAAATATACAAAAAACTGAGAACAGAAGGTATGTAAAAACTCAGATATAAGAGATTATGTCCTCTTCGCACTGGAGCATAACAAAATGCCCCTTACCCAGCTCAAACTTCAAAGATGTCTAAATGGGTATGAGGACTCTCAACCCCATTACACCATTGATAGAAAGACAGTCTACCTTTCAGTTCCAGTAGCGCCCTTTTAGATAATATATCGACCTCTTTATTGAAGACCCTGTAGATATGTTGGAAGCTTATGTCTTGAAATGAATTTGTCAGATCCGTAGTCTTTTGCTTCCAGCCTTCAATGTCCACGACTTGCAGATTACCTTTTAGATTTATCCAATCAATAATTACCTTTGAATCCCCCAGGATTTGGATTTTTTGGATAGACCATAAAGTTGCTAGAGTGAGTGTAGCCCATAAGCCCATGAGCTCTGCCTTTGTGTTTGTTCCAGCTCCACAATTGATGTGCCACTTATAAACATTCAACGAACGAGTTTTGATGATACCTCAAGCTCCGCAACACTTGCCATTAGATAGGGCTGCGCCATCAAAGCATGCCAAGGAAAAGCCAACTTTTTATGATATTGTGCACACCCTGTTTGGGACAAATTTGAGGGACGTAGGACACCAAGAGAAAGACCCCGAAATCATGTGAGCCACTGCATGATGTAAAGGGGTTCTCTCCTAAAAACTAGACTTGTTCCTCTCAATATATAAGTGCCAACAAGCGAGTGTTGTTAGGCCGATTGGAGCTGTTTTATCCCTTGACCAAGTGGAAAAGCAATCTGAGACTGTAACGCCTTCCCATTTCCTTTTTATATGAAAGAGAGTGTATAAACTAGTCCACATTGCCCTTGTGAATGTACAGTGGATGAGCAAATGGTCAATGTCTTCAGTATCATGCTTACAGAGGTAACAGACCCACAGACCCTCCCAACCTTTTTTCTATAGTATATCCCAGGTCACGACTTTATGATTCCCTGCCAACCATAAAAATAGTTTAGTTTTTAATTGAAGATTCCACTTCCACAAATTTAATAACCAACCGCTTTCAATCGGGTAGTCTAGTGGAGTGATGAGTGCATTATACATGTTCTTTACTGTCAAAATGCCCGAAAAATTCCCCCCAGTCCACACCACGGTGTCCATTGAATTCTGGATAGTGATGCCTGCGCCCTGCAATACTGCTCCCACTCAGTTGAAAGACTTCCTCTAAGACCTAATGAACCATTGCTCAACCAAGCCTCGGTGATGGAGTCCGCGCTGGTGGGATCTCTTACTTGTGCCAAGATTGTTATTCATTTATCATTTAGTTAGGATAACAACGGCTCCAAGAGGAGTCATTTGTCTCCCATCCCCATTATCTGATCCCTACCTATGGTAATTAAATGACTCGAGCCTGGGCACCATCTCAATCAATGGAGAATCACATTTAAATTACTAGTGAGACTATTCCAGATTCTGGATGCCGCTTGATGCTTGTGGGAATCCCTTCTTAACCAATTTATCACAGTTGAATTACATATATATTTATCCATTAAAACTCTGTTCCATAATCCATCCTATGCTAGAACTCGCCAAAGAGTGTTAACTAGTAAAGCCAAGTTGAAAAGTGGGAGGTTTCAAAAACCCCATCCGCCACATTTCTTTGGTTTGGACAAGATATCCCATCCATAGAGGTGAAACTAATGCTTTTCCTTGTTCCCACTCCAGAGAAAGTCAAACATCAACTTTCGAATTTTATTTAGAATCGTGCGCGGGATGACCTCCATAGACATCCAATAAACAATTTGGCTTTCCAGCACTGCTTTCACCAAAATAAAACGACCACCTAGAGAAGGCCATTTATTATACCAAAGCCCAATCTTTTTTTCCAATTTCGTCACTAGCCATAACCAATCTTCAGTCTTTGTGGCACCAGTCTTTAGGTAGTATCCTAGATACTTGAAACCCATCACCAACTCGACAAAAGAAAAAGGAAGAATCTCCTTTAAAGGAGTTAATTCTGTCTTCGATAAACCCCCACTATGGATTGTAGTTTTTGAATTATTAATGCGAAGACCTGAGGCCATACAAAAAAGATGAAGTATGTCTGTGATCTCTCTCCATTCAGTTAAAATTGCCTTTGTCATAATAAGTATGTCGTCTACAAACAATAAATGTACAATATTTATCAGTTTGGAGACCTTTATACCTGTAATTGTACCCTTAGAGATGCTACTTTTTAACATCAGACTAAGCCCTTCCATTGTTGAAATATTGTAACTGCAAAGAGTATTCTTATTATTATTGATATATTATTCATAGGATCAATCCCCATTGTGGATCATGTTCGTTATTGTAATAGGACCAAATCCCCTTTTGCGGATTGGTCAAAAGACAATTGTAATAGGCAGAATAAGAAGTCGGCCCCAGCAGTGATTAAAGAGACCCAGAAATATAATAAAGGTGGGTTTACCCACCCAGTTTGAGAGGTCGGCCCTGCCAGTGAAGAGACACTTCACACGTGCCAGACTTGTATAAATAAAGGAGTTTAGCGCCTCACTTAGACATAACTAACTTGCTTAGTTTGAGAGACAAGTTCTGATCTGTTACCGGCAAAGGAGAGAGAGAGTGGCGCATATCTTGGAGAGGACTTTCTATTTTAGCATAGAGATCTCTTGGGATTGTATTGGCTATCTATATTAAGGAAGTTTTGTTGGGTTTTCTTCCCCTAGAGGGTTTCCCAGGATAAATGCTGTGTCTCTTGTGATTGTGTATTTCTTAGTGATCTTGGATTATGCTATTGTTATCT
>JASDQU011401101.1:0-10490 GCA_032191745.1 Picea mariana
TTTTATATGGGCGCTTGTATTAAACAATTGCGCGGGTTTTTTATAACCCATGATTAAACATTGAACTATATTACAATGTGCGCGTGGGTGGTTATGCCCGTTTCAAAACTAATTTAACCACTTTTTCGCCGAGCCCCAGGTTTTATGGCCACATGACCGAATGCCGAGGCGGTTAGGGGCTGGAGGCGCCTTAACTGTTCTACGGTTTGTACCGGTGCGCGGTTGCGTACGGGTCTTGGTTTTTTCGCTTAAATGAGCGTGTGTGCCAGGTTTGGGAAACAAGGGTGCGTTCTGTAGAACCAGAGACAGCATAGTTGAAGGGGAGAACTTCAAAGGAGGCTATCTTCTTCATTTTTCGACCGTTTCAGAAGCCGTCAGAGCCTAGACAGGGGTTTTGGCACGTTGTGGAGCCATTGGAGTAGTCATTTTGTTGATTTGAGCACTGTAAGACTTGTTTTTAAGCACTTTGAGAAATTTAATATAAAAGATCCATTTGGAGGCTGGACCAGGAGATGTAGCCCGGAGTGGGGTGAACTCCTTTATCAAGTTGATGTGTTTTTGTCTAATGTTCAATGATTTTTGTTGCTATCTATGTTCAATTCTACATAAGTAATCCTTTAATATGTGTTTCAAATTGATCCAGTTGCTTTAAAAACACATAACATTTAACTTGCAATTTAATTTAATCAAGTTTATCAAGTCTTCGTCATATTTTTAGATCACTTTCCAAAACAATTTTGTGGCCGAAGAGGAGCAAGGGGAAGCAGATGAGCTCGATCCTGAAATCCACTGCTTCGGAGACACTCCTCCTTTCCCTCATCTCACTCAATCCACATATGAGGAGTCTCTCATGGACAGTCAACTAAATGAACTAAGCAAGGGAGACAAGACTAATGGTGGCCCAGGCAGGTATGATCTGCATTCCAAGAAGAAGATAGTAGCACCTGATGTCCCTGAGCAGCCTACTAGAACAGAGAAGCCTGCTAATGAAATAGCAGACAGTCACAGAGGTAAGAAGCCCCAACCCCTCTCTCCCATAATCCAGAGTCATGTTCTCGAAATAAGAGAAATTCCAAAGCTTACATCTTCTTTTAATTTCGAGCATGAAATTCAAAAGATTAGAATTCCTGTACCCCTGACCGAGTTGATTAAACATGAAGGGATCAAGAGACGCTTCTCTGAGCTTCTACACTCTGAGATCCCATGCCTTCCCACAGACTCCATCAATCTACAAGATGAAAATCCTGCAATTATCCTAGGTCCCATGGTAGAAGATAAGAATGACTCATCCCCTCCCTTATACACCTCCTTGAACATACATGACAAGGTACTGCACAATTGCTTGATGGATTCCGGGGCCTCTCACAACCTCATGCCCAAAACTGTCATGGAAGAACTAGGACTAGAAGTCGCCAGATCCTATCATGACCTCTATTCTTTTGATTCTAGGAGAGTTCAATGTCTTGGGGTTATCAAGGACTTGGTCGTGACCTTGTTTCAGTTGCCTATGAACAGTGTGGTCATGGATATTGTAGTGGCCGACGTCCCCCCAAAGTTCGGTATGTTGTTGTCAAGGTCTTGGATAAAAAGATTGGGGGGAACCTTGCAAATGGACCTCACATATGCTACTATCCCAGTGTTTGGAGGAGAGCATAGAAGACTATACAGAGAAGCCCAACTAGCCTATATAATCAATGATGAAGCTAATCCTACCAACCATCCCATTTTCGCTTTAGACATTGATTTAGGTTCCATTTTACTGCAGCTCACTCAGGCCCCTGAGCCTCCTCTTGAACTCAGAAAGCATCCCACCACTCCTCGTGAACTTCCTCCCTCCATCACCCCTATTTGGAAAATGTTTTTTGACAAAGCCTGTTCCATGGAAGGCGCTGGTGCTGGGGTGTTTTTTGTGTCACCTGCCCAGGAAACCATTTCTCTATCATACAAGCTGGAATTTGAAACCACCAACAATGTGGCAGAATATGAAGCCCTTTTTCTAGGATTGAGAGCTACCAGGGAAATGGGAATTCGGGAGATAGCGGTGTTCGGAGACGCAGAATTGGTGTCCAACAGATCAGAACCGCTTATCAGGCTAAGCACCCCTGACTCAGAAATTACAGGAATGAAGTATGGGACCTAATTGACAATTTATTCTCAGCCTTCAACATCTCTTTTGTTCCAAGGGAGAATAATGTTGTGGCCAATTCTTTAGCTGTTTCAGCTAGCCAGTTCCAGGTCCCTCAGCCATCTATGGCCAAATATGGTGTTGAGATAAAATATAGGCCCTATGTACCGGACAATGTCAAGCATTGGAAGGTATCCGAAGATGATCTGGAGATCGAAAAATTTCTCCAATCGGTTGATGAATTTTCTACATTGCACATTGATCAGGATCCTGACTTGGAAGGTGACCCTCACCCTGAGGTGTTTTTAAATAAAATTGCTAACCACCAGATTATCCAGCTGCCTAGCAATCACATTCTGAGGGGACTTATTCCTTTAGAAAGATTGTTCGACGGGAATGATGTGGCAGTAAAGGTTAAAGTTTCAGATGAAGGTGCCGACACAGTCGAGTAAAACATTGGCACACCGGAGGAGCCTAAGTTTGTCAATCTGTCAAGGAGTTTGACCACAGAGCAGAGGGCCGAATATGTTGATTTGCTGAAAGAATTTGTTGACGTGTTCGCATGGACTTACGAAGACCTCAAGACATATGACACATCTGTCATTGAACACAAGATCCCACTTAAATAATAGGCTAAGCCATTTAGGTAGAAGCTAAGACAGATAAATCCCATGTTGTTGCCTGTTATGGAGAAAGAAGTAAAGAAGTTGTTGGAGGCCCAGATCATCGTCCCCCTGAGATATTCCGAATGGGTGGCCAATTTGGTTCCGGTAAGGAAGAAAAGTGGAGAGATCAGGCTTTGTGTCAACTTCAGGAACCTGAACAGGAGCTCAAAGAAAGACAACTACCCCCTACCCAACATGGAACACATATTGCAGAGGGTAACCAGTGCATCTAGGATCTCCATGATCGATGGTTTTTCTGGTTATAATTAGATATCGGTTATGCCAGAGGACAGAGAAAAAACAACCTTCACCACTCCTTGGGGCACATTCATGTATGCCAAAATGCCTTTTGGACTGATGAATGCAGGAGCGACGTTTCAACGAGCCATGAACATAGCCTTCATCGGGGAGAAAGACAAGTTTGTGGTGATATATCTGGACGACATAACAGTATTCTCGAGGTCAGATAAAGAGCACTATTGTCACCTGGGAAAAATTTTCTCAAAATGTCGAAGGTTCAGCCTTTCTCTAAACCCCAAGAAGTCTTTATTTTCTATGAAGGAGGGGAAGTTAATAGGCCATATAGTATCAGCAGAAGGGGTGAGGATTGATCCTAGCAGAGTGGAGGCAATTCGAACCCTGTTGCTTCCCAGGTCAAAGAAAAAAATTCAGGCCTTTTTGGGAAAGATTAATTTTCTGAGGAGATTCATCTCGAATTTTGATGAACTGGTGAAGCACATCACAGCTATGCTCAAGAATGGGAATGAAGTAAAATGGACAGCCGAACCCAGGGAATCTTTTGTCCAAATAAAAAGGGCATTGACTGAGGCACCGGTGCTGATCAGTCCCGACTATTCCAAAGATTTCCTAATCTTCTCTTTCACTTCTTTTGATACGGTAGCGGTGGTCTTGTTGCAGAGAAATGAGGAAGGGGGAGAGCAGCCTATCGCATTTTTCAGCAGGGCATTAAGGGATGAAGAGGTCAGGTATGAAATCATGGAGAAGCAGACCTATGCCTTAGTGAAAGCTCTCAAGGCTTTCAGAGTCTATGTCTTACACTCAAAGGTGACCGCTTATGTTCCTTCGACCTCTGTGAAGGACATCCTAGCACAACTCGACATGGACAGGAGGAGAAGTAAATGGATAGCCAAGATCCTGGATTTCAACTTGGAAATAAGGCCTACCAAATTAATCAAAGTTCAAGGCTTAGCCAAGCTGCTGGATGAAGCCAATTGCCAAGCTTTGGGGGTAGGTTTCATGAACGAATTCTTAGGAATTCAATGGGGTCGGTTGCTTGAAATATACCCTCAAGGAGAGCCCCCATTGGCCCGATGTCCTTGGTATAAGGATGTCATATATTTTTTGCAGGAGTTGCGGCCCCCAGATGGCCTGCAAAGGAACAAGGCGAGAGCTCTGAAGCTCCGGGTAGTCAAGTACTGCCTTATTGATCAAATTTTATACTGGAAAGACCCCCTGGGGGTGATTTTAAAATGTGTGGATCCACAAGAGGCCGACAAGATCACGGTCGAATTTCACAGCAGCCTATGTGGAGGGAACCACTCCTGGAAGACTACGGCCCACAAAGTTCTCAGAGATGGGTACTACTGGCCCACCTTGTTCGTTGATGTCCATAGAGGAGTTAGAGCCTGTATCACATGCCAAATATTTTCAGGAAAGCAGCAGCTCAAGTCTCTACCTTTACAGCCTGTAGTGGTTTCGAGACCTTTCCAGCAATGGGGCAGGGATTTTATTAGAGAAATCCACCCAGCTTCCAGTGGGCAACACAGATGGATCCTGACGGCCACAAACTTCTTTACCAAATGGATTGAAGCTATCCCCACCAGGAGTGCTTCCCACAAGGTAATCACTGGATTCTTGGAAGATCTCATCACAAGATTCGATTGCCCAAGGAAGATCATTATAGATAATGCAACCTCATTCAAGGCTGAACCGCACATTAAGTTCTGTGAGTGATTCAAAATCAAGTTGATTCACTCCACTCTGTACTATCCCCAAGGAAATGGTTTAGCAGAATCCTCCAATAAAAGTCTCATAAGGATCATCAAAAGGTTATTGAAGGACAACAAAAGGGCTTGGAATTCAAAGCTGAAATTCGCTCTATGGGCTGATCGGGTGAATACAAAGAGATCTATAGGCACCTCCCCTTTCTAGTTGGTATACGGAGCAGAATTTGTTTTCCCTTCTCAGCTGGCCATTCCCATAGAAAAATTCTTCCAGGATTATCAAGAAGAGCCCAATGATATGATCTGAAGAATTCATCAGCTGGTAGAAGTCCAGCAGGCCAGAGAGCAGGTAATGATCAAAATTCAGGACCATCAGCAGAGGATAGAGCAGGTCTTTGATAAGAAGGCCAAGAAGGAGGAGTTCCAAACAGGAGACCTGGTATTGAAATGGGACGCTCCTAAGCAAGACAAGGGCAAGCACGGTAAATTTGAAGCCCTGTGGATCAGGCCTTTCAAAATCTCTGAAGTCTTCTCAAATAACACATATTGGCTACAAGATTTGGAAGGCGAAGAAGTTTTTAGCAACCTAGTAAATGGGCATTTTCTTAAAAAATGTTTTGTCTGAGCCTTCAGTGGCTCCTATGTTTGTAAATATTTTCCATTCTGTTCTTTGCTTTCCCTTTTATTCTTTTGGCTTAGTAAATGACTCCATATCCCAACAGCAAGGCACTGGGACTACAAAATGAGTCCTTAGAGCATCACAGGGACGACTCTATCCCCCATGGAGCCTAATGTTAGCAACATTACTTGCCTTCAGCATAGGCATATCCGGGTCTACAGGTTGCACGAGAAGTGCCCAAGCGCAGCGCACAGAAGAAGTCATTTTCAGACTTAAAAATCAAGCGAGCGGGCATTTCATTCTTCAGCGAAAGAGAAGAACAGCGATTGATGGGCAATTTCATATTAACCAAGTCTCATCAAGAATAATGCTTAAAGTTTTAAGGGATTCAATGGTCGGAATCCTTCGGGAGGCACTCGCGAAGTTGTGAGGGTCGTTGATCGCAAGCATTTCAAGCGCAGTGTTATTTCCTGAGCTCAGAGTTCGTGAGTTCGAGGGGTGGACCATATCCCGTTGGTTGCACGAGATTTTGAGCTATGAAAAGTTTCCGAAGAAGGTCAACTGGCGCTGACCATCGCGTCTCAGGACTTCACAAAGGAAGAATGCCAAAGTCTAATACCCCACTCGCAAGGTCACGAGTAGCGAGAGGCGCTAGTACTTGGACCCTAGCCAACGGTCACATATGGAGAGCGCTGAACAGAGGAGGAGCCCTGCCAGTATCGTCGTCTTGGGGAGTGGGAGTTGAAGAAGAGGAACCAAGGTTCTTCGAGTCGTGAATCGTGAAATGAAAAGCACTTTCAAAGCCGGGCCCACGGTATCGCTAAGCAGCCTCAGTCGTTCGTCAGAGACACCTGGAGCGCGCGATTAGGCCCCTCACCTTTTCTCCCATCGCAACTTTGAAACGCAAGAAGTAGCTCCATATTTTCCCAATGCACAAGATGATGAGAGCATTCAGGACCTGGGGCCCACAGTATTGTCAGGCGAATTCGGAGTTGTCAGATCCAAAGGGCATGAGGGGCCAAACTAAGTCGTCTCGACGTTTCGCTCATCACAACTTCAAGAAGAAAGGATTAACCCCTTCAATTCATGAACGCCTAAAGTGCCTTGGGGATAAGCATGCGGTCACAACCCATGGTTAATTGTGAAAGAAAAAGTTGTTCAGGAAAAGCCGAAGACGACATGCATGATTCACAGAAGGAATTATCGCGACCTCCAAGTGCCATTTCATCCGACCTCGGTCCTGGTTTTCGCTGGGAGTAAATAAAGGAGAGAAGGGGTGGGTGAAACCTCTTCTCATTCATTAAGTGTAAAGTATGGAAGTTCTGGCAAGAGGTCTACTCAAGAGAGTCCTTTGTACCCATTTCTTCAAAGAAGCCATGCCGAGTCTTTGACTAGCCAGAAGAGGTCTGCACATGCTAAATCAGCATTTACTAGCTCAGCTACTTTCCTGCAGGAGCCATTACGCAGTTAAGGATGCGTCTGACAGAGAAAGCCCATTTGATTTTGGCTGAAGGGACACCAAGCTTCAGATGACCGCACGTGCTTCTGTGAGGCAATTTTCTCTGAGTATATAAACTCAGTCTTTGTAATTTGCAAGGTATCGATGGTAGAGCGAAGCTCCCGATTGTAAAGTTTTAACATCACTCTAGTTCTCTGGTTATGCATCTGTATGTGGGATTTCTTGTTTTATGATAGAAAATCTTTCTTACTTCATCTAATTTTCATCTTATGCTGAGAGAGTTCGTGATCGACTGATTCGCACGAATTATGGCAATTATGTTGTGATAAAGGATTTATTGTAGCACTATTGTTTTCTCTGGTTTTCTATGTTTGAGCGTAAGAAGATCTTGCGTTTAAATTTCTTCTTCCACAATCCGTTAGGAACCTGATGTTTATGACAGACCTTTGCATCCCTCTGATACAAGTCTTCCTCCCTACTCACCCTTACTGCAACTCACTGTCTGAAGTTATCTAAGACCTCACTTGCCCATGCATGCCTGGCCTAGTTTCGGAGTTGGAACCACGTCGTTTGAGCTAACCTCCATTTGATCACCCCATTAAACAAATCGTGACATAAACTGATGGGCATCGGGCTCTGCTCCTGCTACAATCCAGGCGTGACTTTCGACGCTAACACCATGGCTGGAACTAACCCTCCACCGCCACTCCAGATGCCATACTTGGATTCCCTCAACATACCATATCTAAGCAAGCTCATGAATGATCCTATATTGCACGACCCCACATGGCCTGCAATGCCTACCAAACTCCCTTCAAACATTCCCAAGTTTGAAGGAAAAGCAGGAGACGACCTGACCAACCATGTCATGAACTTCCACTTATGGTTCTCTTCAAACAACATCATGGATGACTTTGTTTGATTAAGGTTATTTCGATGCACACTCACTGGCCCATCAGCCAAGTGGTATGTAGATGAAAAATCAGGGTCCCATGTGACTTTTGAATCTTTGGCCAAAGAATTTTTGACCTTATTTAAACTACCAATATTCCATGACAATGGTCTCGAACTACTCTCTGATTTTAAACAATCCTCAGCCATCCATATCGCCGACCACATTCATGAATGGCATCATCGATGTAGTTTATGCAAAGAAGAAACCACCAAGCAATAATGCCTTGATTGGTTTCTCAGATCACTTGTCTCCCTCCTTGCCAAATATGCGGCCTCCACCTTCCCTCAATCTAAAGAAGAAGCCATCAGCAAGGCTCAAAAATATGACCTCATATATGGACAATCAAGATATTTATATACGGTACTACCTGATGCCCCGATACCTGTACCATTCAGCCAGGACTAACCTAGGATGTCCCACTCAGCAGATGGATTGATTGGTACCACGACACATCGCAATCCATACATCTAACCACAACCTATGTACAATACACCACAATATCCACCGATATATGGGGGACCCCCTGGTTACCCTCCCCCCCCTTATCAGTAGCCATATCATGTTGTCCTCCCTCCACCCATGAGTGGACCCGTATCAACACCCATAATGCGCCCAAATGTTCAACCAAGTTCTGGTACTCCCTCTACCTCATCTTACACCCTCAACACTAGTGAAAGCACTACGCCTTCTTATGT
Source organism: Picea mariana (assembly GCA_032191745.1). Lineage (NCBI taxonomy): Eukaryota > Viridiplantae > Streptophyta > Pinopsida > Pinales > Pinaceae > Picea > Picea mariana. The sequence goes on from JASDQU011401101.1 coordinate 8,483, forward strand.
ACCATACAAATCATTGCCACAAAATAATCTATACTTTCCATTTCCTGGTCCTCCACAACCCATGGCTCCACCACAAGGACAACCACATGTCGGGGTTAACTTTTTGAGCCATATCCCATTCAACAATTTCACAATTTTGAACAACTGAATATGGAAAATCCGGCCCATCAGTCGAATAATGCCAAAAATAAAGGAAAAAACTGAAACAATAATAATCTAGGACTAGGGGGAAAAAAACCCCAACAAAACCACCCAGCTGGTGGCAACCCGAACCAGGGGAACCAGAACCCCCAAGGGGGAAACAAAAATAAACGCCAAGGGAGGAACAATAACAATAACCTCTAGACAAACTTCCCTTGTGCCCTTTGCGGTGAGTATGGCCATTATACTCACCATTGCCCCCAAATTGTCGACTTTAAACGGATGAAAGAATCCGTGAATGGACCACGTCCCCCAGCATTGCCTACCCCTCAGCAGGCCCCACAATAATATGTGCAACAACCACCCCCAGTTGTGTTGTAGAACCCTATTCCACACCAAGGGGTGATGAGTAACTAGAAGGAGATGCATCCTGCCCCACCACAGATGGGATAATATCAAAACCCTGGCACTCCTGTGGATCGCACTATCCTCCTCACTAGTGAAGAGGAAATTCTTCTACAAACACACATTCGTGAATACAACGCACCCCATGAATCTACTCCCACCACTTTAGAAGTAGTTCTAATTACAACTGGACCACCTTTGATGATTCCATGCCCTAACACTGAACCACCCCTTCACATTCCTCATATCCCATTACGACGAAATGTTAACAACCCTCAGGCTAGGGCAGCACACAATTACAATTTGTTCGATGACTTGGCACAATCCCCTATTTCCATGTTAGTCTTGGAAGTCCTTCAAACCTGTCCCACTCAACGGAAGTCATTACTTTCCGCCCTAGGGTCATTTGACCCTACTGATACTAGACTCATCACATTTGATCTAGATTGCAGGGAACCTCGTCTCCCCACTTTGGTAGCGTTCCAGATACCATTCAAAATTCAGAACATCACAATTCATTGATGTATAATTGATGAAGGTGTATCTACATGCATCATGTCCAAAATTGTATGGTAGAAACTCAGCTCCCCTGAGATAATACCATCTAGCATTACTTTGAGAGCTTATGATGGACGACCATCTTCTCCTGAAGGGCTCTTTCAAAATATCCTCGTTGAACTCGGGGGAAAAACCATCCTTATTGACATTGAGGTTATCGACGCCCCACTCGATTACAATATCGTGTTCGGACGTATCTACATGTATGCTATAAAGGCAGTAACCTCTTCAATGTTTCAAATGATAATGTTCCCCCACAATGGGAACATCATCACCATTGATCAAGTTTCACATTAAGAGCCTAAACCTTCCTCCAACATCGATAACATCCTACCTTTTGTCCACACTAATTTTGACACCTACCCACTAATCGATATGAGCCCCAGAATTTTCAAAGACCCATCATTGCTAGGGACATACCACGGAGCACCCCCACTCATACACCCCTCAGCTCAAGTATGCATCATCTCTTCCAACGGAACTAACACTAGAGATACCATTCCTCCCACTGAGGCTTCTTCACTTCCTGACGTCCCACTAGTTGCAGAACTCCCACCTCAGGAATCCCTTGATAACTCTCCAACACCATTGTTCCCGATGTCCCTCTCCCCCAGGGTCACATCCTGGTTTGGGAGACAATCCCTCAAGCCATTACCCATATCCCCTTCTTCTACCTACCATCGGGTGTACAATCTTTCCAGGTAGTTGCAACACTTACTCTTCCTAACATGGTGCTTGATATTCCCGTTTGGTATCCCCACCCACCTGAGATGGTCCCTCAACCATCCTGCCCTCTCCAAACCGAGGGAACCCCAATGCAGATCCCAATCCTAACCCCAACGGCCCCACACCCCTCCCCACTATCCATCACCACTGCTATAGTTGGGGGTAGAAGGAAGAAGAA
>JASDQU011401101.1:10503-21168 GCA_032191745.1 Picea mariana
GTCCACTATGAGAGAAAGATGTACACCCCACCAATAGATATCCCTCTCTCCCCAAGCTACACAATTTAATTCACCTCCCTTAAGCAACCACACTGCTCATCACTTCATCCAGCACCCCTAATTCCACCACCATGTCCCCTACTACAGGTAGCAAAGGGATGCAAACCAAATTTGCATGTGCGATCTGTTCAGAGTATGGTCATTACACCCACCATTGCCCTGTGCTACATAAATTTCAACAGACGCTAAAGTAAGTACACCAAATCTTTCAGCAAGACTCCCCTCCATCCACATTGTCTAGTACTCCTGTCACTGGCATCCACTATGTCATGACCCCAGTCAATTAACGGATTAGATGCCCTAGCTCTCTCTGTGAATCACGTAACCATTTCACACACCAGTGTCCTACGATCATTGAATATAGGCGTCGCCAAATATCCCTTATTCAAAATCCTACACCTCCCCCACTTCCAGAAGTACTAGTGATTACCCCTACTCCATCCCCTGATGTTGTTCATATTATCTCTCCTGAGCCTGAGGAACTTCCCCCAATTCTCCAGTCCATTTCCCCACGAAAATATTACGCCCTACTACAATTTTTAACCCATAGTATCTTGATATTTGGTTTATGTCAAGAGAACCATTGCAAACTCCTTGTGCAACCTCCTCTACATTGTCACCACTAGAATACAACCACATGGTGATAGTTACTAATTTTACTCCCCTGGATCCCCTATATTCTCGCCATTTCCACTGCGAAAAAGACATCCTCGAGGAATTAACTACCCTCGATTTCCCATGGAATGCGCTCCATCATAGAGCACTCTTTCTCTCACAGGAATCCTTTGAGAACCCTAGCCAAGACTCCATATATGCAATCGAAACCAAATATTTTATCCCATCAGGGCATATAGACTGGTTCAACAACCCTATCCCTGCCCCTGATGCTTTTTAAGAAGGCAACATCGCCAACATTTCCTCCACTGTCAAAATTGATATTTCCATCAAACCTGGAATCATAGAGAAATCACAATTGGCACTGCATGCTCTCCTGAAGAACTTAGAGCTTACAAATCTCTCTTCCAGGAATACCGGACATTTTTTCCTAGTCATACACTGAGATGCACGACCTTGATCCTTCTATTGTCGAACATCATATAGACACATGGTCTGATATCACACCTATGAGACAAAAGCAACGGCCACTACACCCCTCCAAAGCAGCGACCATCAAAGCCAAAATTGACAAATCACACGCTATAGGGTTCATATACCCCATCGCATATACATCATGGGTCTCCAAACCCGTCCCTGTCAACAAAAAATAGGGCACTATTCACGTCTGTATTGACTTTCGCAATCTCAATCACGCCTGTCACAAAGACAACTTCCCAATGCCTTTTATTGACCAAATTATTGATGATTATACCGACCATGAGGCTTTGTCCTTGATGAACGGATTCTCTGGCTACAATCAAATTCAAATTCACCCAGTCGATCAGTATAAAACCGCATTCACTACCCCATGGGGTACTTTTTCATATCATGTCATGCCTTTTGGCCTCAAGAGCGCTGGTGTGACTTTCCAATGGGCCATGACCTACGTTTTTCATGTTCTCACTCGCATCATCCTCACCCACTTAGACAACCTCACCACTTGATCTAAGAAACACACTCAAAATCTAGATGACTTACGGGTCATCTTCCAATGGTGTTGACAGTACAATATCCGCTTGAATCCCCTCAAGTGTGTATTTTGCGTCACCATGGGACACCTCCTTGGGTTCATAGTTTCCCAACGTGGCATCACCATAGACCGCCTCAAGGTCCAAGCCATCACAAAAATTCCCCCTCCTCAAAATTTACACTAGTTGTAGAGCTTACAAGGCAAAGCTAACTTTTTGTGCCACTTTGTCCCTGATAACGCCACTCGCGCACACGATTTCCTTCTCTTGTTGAGTCACGATATCCCATTTTGATGGTTTGAACATGCCCAAACCACTTTTGATGATTTAAAAGCAGCGCTCTCCAACACCCCTTTGATTATTCCACTTGACTATAGTCATGACTACATCCTCTACTTATTGGCCTCAGTCATCTTAGTATCAAGAGTTCTCATCCAACTAGGGGATGATGGTCGCGAGCATGTAATTTACTATATTAGTAAAAATATTTCAGGGCCACCCTTGAAGTAAAATCACAAAGAGAAACTCACCCTTGAAGTTTTCCTCGCAATCCAAAAACTGCGCCATTATATCCTACTTCGCACTACCAAAGTCATGGCAGATTCCAACCCCATGCAATACTTGCTCAGTCGCCAAAAAATTAATGGTAAATTTTCCTGATGGATCGTCATCCTTTAGGAGTATGACCTCGAATTTTAAATACCCAAGAGCAAGAAAGCCTTCATCCTCGTTGAACTCATTACGGCATTTCCTTCAGATACTACTATTTCACCTGTCAATACGGACTTCCCCAATGAACACCTCTTCTATATCATCTCAGATGATCCCTGGTATGACGATCTCCTCGTCTACCTTCGAACAAATAAATTTAGAACCCACCTCTCCCAGGATGATCGTCGACGTATTTTCCATCAAGCCCCTCGATATCTCCTTATCTGTGACATATTATATTGACGAGGGATCGACACCATACTCTTTCAATGTTTGACCATCGATGAAGCTGACAGAGTTCTGAATGATTTCCATGGCGGCGCTTGCGGTGGTCACCTCTCAGGGATTTCCACCGCCAAAAAAATAATTTGAGCGGGCTACTTCAAGTCCACATTGTTTCACGACTGTATCCATGCTGTGAAAAGGTGTGACATATGACAGCTTTATGCCCACAAATCACGAGTGTCACCCGCTCTTCTACACCCAGTCATCACTGTCAGACCCTTTTGAAAATGGGGCATTGACTTCATGACTTGCAACCCTCCATCCAACAATGGACACAAGTACATTATCATGGCAGTCGATACTTCACCAAGTGGGCCGAAACCATGCCCACCTTCAACAACACCATTGACACTGCAATGTGTTTTTTCTCTAATCACATCATTTCCCACTTCGGAGTACCATTACAACTGGTCTTTGATCATGGAAAACACTTCGAGAACAAGATCTTCATTGAAATTTCCTCAAAGCTAGGCTTCTCTCACGATTTCTCTTCCCCCTACTACCCTCAATCAAATGGACAAGTAGAGGTGGTCAACAAGGTCCTTAAAACCATGTTGCAGCATACTATCAACAAACATAAAACCAACTAGAATGATATGTTGTTTTCAGCGCTATGGGCTGATCGCATGGCATTTAAAACTACCACTGGTTTTACACCATTCCATCTCGTCCATGGGGTTGAATCCACTTTCCCGATCGAGTAAAAAATTCCCACTTTACTCACCACCATCGAGATTTTACCTGACAGTGCTCTAATGGATCGGTGCTTGCTAAACTTAGTCACTAAATGAAGACCGTCGGTCTTCATTACAGAACAATGATGTATCCAAAAAATGGTCAAAGGCCACCTTTGACTACCATGTCAACCTTTGCTCATTTAACAAAGGAGACCTCGTCCTTGCCTACGACATACTCACGATACCCTCGGCCATGGAAAATTCGATTCCTTATGGCATGGACCTTATATAATCCAACACTACATCCCTAAAGGCACCTAAATCCTAGCCTCCCTTGAAGGCCATTCTCTGAAAGAACTCGTCAACGGGTTATACCTAAAAATGTTTTACGCCTAGGCGTAGCCACTCTACACTAGGATTTTTTCTTTTTGTACACATTGGTAGACTTTTTTTAGTCCTATTTTTCCCCCATGCCTTATGGATGATATACCATTTGTGTTATTGACAAATGACTCCTCCATCAGCCTACCACATCGATTACACTGACGGGGCTAGCCAATGGAAACAAAATCTCACTTCAACCGCTTGGGCCCTCTATTCCCCCTCACATGACCTGCTCCATTCTAGTGACATATGTTTGGGCTCAACAACCAACAACCAAGTAGAATACACAACCATCATTGGCCTCCTTGCCGAGGCCAGTCGCCGCCATATTTTCCACCTTAGCATCCTACTAGAATCCCAGATCATCGTCATGTAGCTCAACAATGTGTGTCGTGTCCGCAATCCCTACCTCTTCCAAAAATATCTGCAAGTTATAATTTTATATCGACATTTTGACTCAATCACATTTACACATATTCCATGAAAATTCAATCAAATAGAAGATAATATGGCTAACCTAGTATTAGATTGGCATTTATCACATCAAGACATCATTACATATACATAAATTATCAAAGTCTGTAACAACATATAGATTAGACATCATAAAAAGAACCACAAAACATCATCACATATGAACATCACAAAGATCCCAAAAATGTATATCCATTTATATATATATTGATCAATGTGCCATCCATGTTTACAAAAAATAGTACAACATGTACATCACCCATAGGCAGGTGAATCCCCTCATCCATATAGGTACAAAATAGGTGTCACACCACCCTATACAAAATGGGCTCGCAGGCCTATATAAATACAAACATATATACACATCAAAATCCCTCATGGTGCCTCTAGAGAACCACCACCTAGTCCTCTCTCTAGAGGAGGTGCCCCACCAGTCGATGGTTCTCTAGGTCCTGAGGGCAGTCGCCCAGTCATTGCTACCCCCGCTACAGTTTCTTTATAGATCAGGGTCTGCAACTCTGTCGGAAGGCCCACACACTACTCCAAGACTCCCTCATCCTGGATCTACATCCACATGCCCTTAGGCACTCCCTGTAGCACCACCTCCAATCGACGGCGAGAGTCCTCTAGCACTCTGCTATCCTCTTCCAAAGGAGCACGTGTAGGCCTTACACTAGGGTCATCATATCGATGCCTCCTACCATCTCTATCAGCATCACCTGGCCTTTCACTGGCCTCATCCCTTCGAGGTCTCTCACTTGCCCAGGGCGGTCTTTTAGGCCCCTGACGAGCCGATGCTCTAACCAACTCTACCTCTCATCCATGTGGCCCCACATCTACACACACAACAAAAAAATGATAGCATCAACATCCATCCATACATAAAACATATGCTATACTATCCAAAAACATCAAATACATCAACAAACCTCGATGGTCCCAAACCTCTTCAAGAGGTAAGACCATGTCAGTATCCCGACGATATTCCATCCCGCCATACGAGTATCATAGGATGATCTATGACATCTGACACCACACATGTGCTATCTCGGTCGTAAATTAATGCCCACCCTCCCCACCCCCATTTCGAACCAAGATCGATTCCCACCACACCAATCTTGGCTCTCGCACACCAGGCGCATCTAACAAAACTCTTGAGCGCAACATAGGAACTCTCTCCAAGAACTAGGCCACCAAGATCAACCCAAAGGAAAAATCCCCTAAGTCCGCAGCTCGACACCTATTGAGCTACCCCAAGAGAAATGATCTCCACCCAGTGCCCTCTGCATGATCTTTAGTTGATCACCACTGATCCGCTGAGTAGCTAGGGATCCATAGACCCTCACAATCATCGTTGCAATGCAACGATTCACAAGGGCATCCATCGCCCCAATCCACACCACCAAGCCTAACATAAATTCCTCCCTAGAACAATATGTTCATGCCAGGTTAGCCAACTATCCATCCCCTGGAAACACAGGATCAGTAGGTAGAGCGCTTCCCCGAAACAGGATCCCAGTCAAGAAATACACATCCTCTATCATAGATAATTTGAGTTGCTCACCTCACAAAATGAAACATTGTAGATCAGTTCTCCACATCGATATCAGAAACTGCAGCAGGTACTCCTGTGCCCGCAACATTGAGCAGTCGAAGAAATTTAGCAACCCATGTGCTGCCAAAGGTCCCCGCACACCTAACTCCTCATCCCTCACTGCCTCCTTGAGGCGCGCCCAGTCCCTCTCCCTCTAGTGGACTGGCATCCTGAACTGGTCACCTGCATCCACATAAACGTTACTTGATCAGACATCGCATACCACAAAAACACCAAATCTCAAAAAGATAAGTTTTTACACCCCCTCAGCTTTGCCTCATGTGTGTGGTTGTTTCCCCCACAGCCATGCACATGTGCGTGACTATTCTTCACATAATTGTGCATCAATGCACAACTATCGAAGACACAGGTGCGTATTCATGTGCCCCTATCACACACACAGGCGCGCATTCATACGCGCATGTTCGATACACAGTTGTGCACACATGCAGAGCTGACATAGGAACAATCGTGCACGAGTGTGAAGATATACTTCAAACAAGCGCGCATCCAATGTGAGACTCTTTTCCTCATTCAGGTGCCCCTATGTGTGATTTTCTTAATTACATCCACGCACCCAAGCATGGGAATATTTTGATCTCCTGCGCACTGGGGGGCCCACCCTCACAAAAAATCCTAGTATGACCATTTGTACGTCCCTGCCCAAAAATGAAATCCTAACTACTATGCATGAGGATGAGAACACTAACCTGGCTCTCGCTAATTCTATATCTACTGGCTCGACCTCCTGGAATCTCCAAATCTCCTCTCAAACCTCTCATAAACTCACTATGATAGCATGTACAAATGAGGTGGCATTATGGGCCCTACAACTATATATAGTCCCTTTTTACAAACTTCCAAACTTAATTACAGGAGCTCAGAACATCCATTTTTTATCCGTCTTCAGCCACGGAATCAAGATCCCGCTACCTNAATTGTTATATGTTCTTTATATTCAGATATTGCTCATGTCGGATATTCAGTTTTTATGTGTGCAGGTACTTGGTCATCACTCATCAACACAACCCCTTCAAGTATATGATTGACACTGGCATGAAATCATTCCCTCTGAATATCAATTTCATCTCCCAGTCACACCCTCCGACATTTTCTTGTAGGATCCTCACACCCGGCTCTGCAATACTATCACCTCCACTGCATTTCAAGTACTTTCACCAGTAGCATTCTCCCCAACATGATTTTTTCCATCCATAGTCCCCTTTGGCACTTAGACACTCATGTTTCTTTCACCCCCTAGGGATGGGAGTCCCAATAGTCGCACGAATGTTCGAGAATCGACCACATACTTCTTCTCCTCATTATGCTAGCCTTCCCAATGGACTCCTAGGACATCTCATCATGGTTTCACTTTGACTTCACCCCCACAGTATCATTAACCTTCCATTTCACCCACAATCAATTTGCCCATCTGCAAATTTCCATCCATTCATTTCCCTCATACAGAAACCCACCCATGGGTCCCTCACCCTCCACTAGTTCTTCCTCCAAAATTTCACCTTCACAGGCCAAGCCACCCTGCACTGAGGCACCCATTTATGTATTTGCGCGTTTATCCCACCTAATTATCTATTTATTTTGTAATTGTACCAAAACCTTTATTTCCATCATTTACATTGTTTTTGTTGTCTCCTTTAGCGACCTTCCTTTCCCGGAAACGCAACCCCTATCACCCTTGGTTGGGGCATTCTATTACATTTTCCTCTTGTTGACATCTTCCATAAACATCGAGTATCCCACAGTCCATACACCTCTGATCTCTTAGTTTGTCCACTTCGTCACGCCTCTCGCACAATTTAAACCCACGTCTAGTAATCCCCCTGACACTAGATCTAGTTTCATGGTTGTTTTCACTCATACTTTACACATATCTCCAACCAAGGGTAGTATTGAATCTCACCACATCTCGACTTCATCCATGTTCCTCATCAATTCATGATCTCACCCTGTGGATTTCCGGAAGCCCTTTGCTTCTCGGAGTCGTGTCTCCCTTTCTGTCGACATCAGCACAGTTTCCAGAAGGGTGACAGTATCTTGACTCTCATTACCTTTACAATGAGGCATCTTGGACAGCACATGGAGAACCATCATTTCTCTCTGTTGTCGTTGACCCCCATAACATTTTTTCAGTATTTTTGTAGCTCCGAAACTTTCACCTTCAACCCTCTTTTACTACTTCAGACTTGCATAACTTGATGTATCAATGTGTACCTACAATAAACCTTTCACAAAATAGATATTCAATGATACTCAAATAGGTAGGGTAGGTGCTAATGGGAGAGCCTTGCTTTATTATTTATACTTCCATGTAGCTTCCTCAAGGGGTTATCTTCTAACCAACTTAACCCAACTTCCTTCTTCTAGGGCTAAGACACTTCTAACCACTAGTCCACATAAAACCACTCTATCCACAAATAGTAATCTCTCCACTTATATTTGCAACTAACTTTATTATTTAATTAATTTCTTTTGCAACCACTTTGATTTATCCATAAATAGTAAACTCACCACTTCTTGTTTCAACCACTTTATTATTTAAATAATTTCTCTTTGCAACCCCTTTGACTACTTTATTATTTAAATAATTTCTCTTTACTCACAAATTCTTGTTACAACTAAATTTTTTGTAATTATTCAATTCATAACTTATTTTCCCTTAACTAACTTCCTGTTGCAACCACTTTATTATTTAATTTATTTCTTGTTCAACCACTTTGACTATTCAATCTTCTCATCACAACTACTTTACAATAATTACCAAACTCACAACTTATTTTTGCAACTAATTTATTTTTAATTATTTTCTTAATACAATAACTATATCCATGATTAAATCGTATTTTCACCCACTTGACTAGTCAACTTATTCTAGGGCTTCTAGAATAATTTGACTTCTTTGACCTTCTACATAACTCATGAGGGTTCTCCAACTTCACAAGACCATAACTCTCTAACCGTGAGAAGTTATGTGACATTCCACATATCACCAAAAATTTCATGACATGTACTATCCATATAGAATAATCTTATCTACAAATATACTAATATTCATACCATTATACATCATATTGTTGGAGCTACATAAGTTTCTACTGAAGTCCCTTAACAATATTTTTTGAGCTACAAAAGTTGCTACCAGAATTTCTTCAAGGGTTGACATCAATCTCTAAGGGTTTACATCAATCTATAATATCACTCTCCAAGGGTTGACATTAATGAAAACCAACAATCCAAACCAACTGTCCATCAACCTAAGTCAATTGTATGACAATATCCCCCTTTGGCATTTATGGAAACACTTATTCATGGTAATAATTCATGCTCATAATCATCATCAATGTTTCTATCTCTCCCCCTTTGACATCAATGGAAAAGGGTATCTCCCTTTTAGGATGCTCCCCCTGACTGAAATATCCTTGGGGATGCTCCCCCTGACTGAACTCCCCTTGGGCCTACTCCCCCTGACTAAATGCCTTTGATATTTCTCTATGTTTATAATCCTCTAATTAGTCTCTCTCCCTTCATATGAATAATAACTTCCCCTTTGACAAAGGTTGTCACTATGATACAACATTGAATTCATATCACTCATGCTTCCCTTGTGACCATCACTCCCCATGGAACCATGCCTTTGTTCTCTCTCTCCAAGCATATAACTCTCTATCCATGAATATTAGAAATCTCTTCTCCTAGAATCATACCTTTGTTCTTTCCTCTTTGTCTGACAATTTATCTGAATGATCTTTCTACATGTCTTCCTTCTTTTGTTTCTCTCCCTTGACTTCTCCATAAGATGTCATGTAGATGACATGTAGAGATTCCTATACCTACTTCCTTTTGTATTTTTTGTCCATTGGTGCTTCCTTGTGAATCAACTGACATATATGAAAATAATTCAAGAATAAGCATTAAAATATTCATGTGTAATTATCATCCATTGTGATAATGTTCCTTTATCTATGAACCACTCTCTGAACCAATCTATGATCCAATCTATGAATCCATGCTCTCATCCACTGTCATATATTTGTCCAAACCTTCTAAAAATATTACGAATCCATCTATGTCCATATTGTCCAAGTCTATGATACTCAATTGTCCACAATGCTGACCCATCTATCACTGTATTGTCATGAAGTCTTCATTGTTGCAATTGATCATCAAACATCAAATGTATGCACTGGTATTTTCTATCGGTAATCCAAACTATGCATGTCGGGAACACCCTGTGCTAAAGATATATTTTTCTAAATACAATAATAGACTTATTCCTGTGTAAGTTTTTCAACTGATCAGTCTGTCATACTGTACTTCTACTAACTAACTACTCTGATTCTATCTACTTGAACTCTGTAAGATTCTCGAAAGATGGTTTTATGATCTATATAAGATATTGCACTTAATCCCCCTGTCTAGCATTCATATTAACTGGGATTCTATAAGTTGGATGGCTCGGAACAATACCCACTTTGATGTGAAGTCATCTTCATTTTCGTCTATAAAGTCATTATTTCTTTGAACTCCGACTTCTCCCTTTTTTCTGTGAATTGTTCTTTCTCTATAATTCCTGGAAGTACAATCTCTTTAACTTTTTCTTTATTAACTTGAACTTATTTTCTTTCATTTCTCTTCAAAACCTTCTTGTATATAACAATTTATTTTTTCCCTATACATTTGTCTTCATCTCCTACTATTGATGATACTGTGATCTCTGGGACCTAGTCTTTATTCACTTGTTCTTCTTGTTTTATTTTCCATATTTTCTTATATATGATATCAATGTTAGTTTTAATGTAATTATCGATCATGCTTCTACAATCATGAGCTATGTGTC
>JASDQU011401101.1:47384-62705 GCA_032191745.1 Picea mariana
GAGAAAATCATTTTTCTCATCAGCAAAATCAAGATCTAATTCCATTGCCATAGTTATTTGGTACAAGCCTCTGCATCTGAGCAGAAGAAAAAATTTTGGATTCCACTCCAAATAGTTATGAGGAGTGAGAAGTATTGTCAGCAAATAATCCATGTTTTTTGCGTTCTTCAATCTTCAGTACCTGCAAAAAATAATTTGGTGTAACTTTTTCTTAGTATTCTATCATCTCTAATACCATGTAAATGTGTTGAACCTAACAATAATTCATACATTTGTAGAGATAATTTGAGAAAGAAGAAGAAGGAGAGAAAGAATGAAAGAATTCTCATTAACCGTTTTGAATAATGAATAATTAACACATGATATACTCGGTATAACTCAATGAGTGCATACTAGAGGATAAAAAATATGCCATAGTGGTGGTATAGAGTGATCTAGACACACACTAGCAGTCACAGGAGTGAACAACCACCTAATCTAGTCTCTCAAACAGTTACGAAAGTTAACTTCCACCTAGCTGAGTTAACTGGTCAACTAGTCTTCAGTTAATTGACTGAACATAGTGTAGTGATGAGTAGATCAAGGAATCAAGGGTAATGCACCATTATGGTGATGATACAAAGGAAAGTGTGCATTATCATGGTGATGATCCCATTGTTGCATGGTGACAAAATCAATGCAGCATCTAGAATCAACTCAACTAGTCAAACTGAAGTGTTAACTGAAAGAGATTATTCTTTAGGTGGAATATTCTCTCCTAAAATATAGGAGACTGGATAATGAATAATTATGACTAATAAACAAGGGAAAACCTTAGGATAAATAAATCCTAGGTCTGTGTGAAGTAACTCCAACACCCCCCATGAACATCACTATGGTGAAAATAAAGAATGGGTCCCGACAATGACGCCATGTTAGGTACCCAAATACAAAAGACACACTAAAAATAAAGTGAGTAAAGAGGGAAAAACTCATGGGAAAACCACCCCCTCAAATTAAAATGCATAAAAAAAATAAAAATTGAGAAGGAACAAAAAGCAGTTGCTAAGCAACCATGTCCTTCACTCCAAGAAGACCTCGCAACTGTGCAAGTTTGTGCTCGTTGAAGATTTTGTTGAAGATGTATATGTCTTCATAGATTTGATGAAGTAATTGTACCATGGATATTTCCACACATATCCACTTTATCTTCTTGTAATGAAGAAGATCCAAATAAATTTTGGATGAAATTTTGAAAACCATGCGACCGTTTCCGAAAAAATGCTGAAATTTTGTTGATTTTAAAATGATCATAACTTCACATCCCAGACACCATTTCGGATGATTTGTTTTTTGAAATTGGATATTTTCCCAAGAGGAATTCAAATATCCAATTGTTTTCTAAAAAATTGTCTTATAAAATATCAGAATTGAGTTTGATATGCGCAACTCCCTTTTTGTTTCCTGAGATGCATGCATTGCGCATGGAAAAATGTCTGTATGTGACCCATGAGATGCATGCCATATATCTTCCACATGAAATTCAGAAAACAAATATGAAATGGAGTAGACATCATATTCAATTAATGGCATACAAATTTTTGAAAATACTTTTGTAGAAGACTCTTCATAATAAGAGGCTTAATCTTCTGATGGCTTCTCTTATGGCTCTATCTGTTCAACTTCCTGCATGAAATATTCACAATCTTCTTTATTCCCGAATAGAACCTCCAATATGGTCCACAATTCATTTGTATTTGATTATTGTGAGTCATCATATACTTTATGGATAATTTCAAGAGAAATAAACTAAAGGATACATCATATGGCCATATCTTGTCTATTGAGAAAATCGTTTTTCTCATCGGCGGAATCAGGCTCTACTTCAATTGCCATAGTTATTTGGTACAAGCCTCTGCATCTGAGAAGAAGTAGAATTTTTGGCTTCCATTCCAAATAGTTATGAGGCGTGAGAAGTATTGTCGACGAATAATCCATATTTTATGTGTTCTTCAATCTTCACTACCTGCAAAAAATAATTTGGTGTAACTTTTGCTTAGCAATCCACCAGCTTTGATACTATGTAAATGTGTTGAAACTGCATAGAAGAGATCTATATAAACAATAATACACACATTTGCAGAGAGAATTTGAGAAAGAAGAACAAGGAGAGAAAGAATGAAGGAATTATCATTAACCGTTTTGAATAATGAATAATTTACACATGATATACTTTGTATAACTCAATGAGTGTGCACTGGAGGAGAACCAATGTGCCATAGTGGTGGTATAGAGTGATCTGGACACACACCATCAGTTATGGGAGTGAATTCCACCTAGTCTAGTCTCTCAGGCAGTTACAAAAGTGAACTGCCACCTAGTTGAGTTAACTAGTCAATTAGTCTTCAATTAACTGATTGGACAGAGTGTAGTGAGTAGTATATCAAGGAATCAAGGGTAATGCAACAGTATGGTGATGATCCCAAGGAAAGTGTACATTATCGTGGTGATGATCCCAATGTTGCATGGTGACAAAACCATTGCAGCATCTAGACTCAACTCAAATAGTCAAACTAAAGTGTCAACTGAAAGAGAATATTCTCCAGGTGGAATATTCTCTCCTAAAATATAGGAGACTGGATAATGACTAATAAACAAGGAAAAACCTTAGGAAAAAGAAATGTTAGGTGTGTGTGAATTAACTCCAACATGACTCTTCCTGTCTTGTCTTTTTTAAAATTGGCTCTGATTAAGTTTCATAAGGTTTATGATATGGTCAAGGTTGATCCTATCCTTGAGCTAATTTTTTATTTTCAACAGTCTTTTCTTAGTTGATTATACAAGGATTTGAATTTTGTACTTTTCTTCCCAGATAAATTTCAAGCATTCTACATGTTGGACAGGAAGCTTTGAAAATAGTTTTGGGAAAAATTCTTAGTATAGGAAAAGTGTGCATAATAAGAAGGAAATCTAGGGAGTGCGCAGCCAAGGAGCATCCAAGAGGAAAGTGTGCAGAAGGAGAAAGTGCACATAAGGAAGATAAGGCGCAGATAAAAGAATAAAGATGACAATAGATAAAGCAAGAAAGAGAGAGAATAAAGCATGACAAAAGGATGACAACTCGACATTCCTGAAATAGAAGAACAATAGAAAGAAACATGCAGAGAGAAAATAAGCATGAACAACCAGTTAGCTAAGGGAAGTATGCATTGTAATGGGATATTTTTGTGATGACCAGATTATGGTTTTTATCTCTAGATTTCTATATAAATATGTAACGGGTTGGGAAAATGGGGTTCGATTGTTCTGTTGTTCCTATGTTCCCCTCTCGTGAGTTATGGTTCGTTGTTAGGGTTTACTCTATATGATTGGGTTAAAGAGTCCTTGAATGTAATAGTATGTTATGAGAATAATCAATAAAGGAATGCTAAAGATATAATACCAAATGTTGTGTTGTTTGTCTTTTATATGTTTCCTTATGATTTATGTATGAATGCATCGTAGATAGATTTGTCTTATCGTTAAACATGGTGAAATATTCATAATTGTTACAACAATGAAATATATATGAATTTGGAATAGCATGATAGTATGAATCTAAATTACTAAGTAGTTAATAAGGAACAAGGACATAATTGCGTGCAGAGAAAATATAAAGAAGAATAAAGACGATGGCCACCTCCCATTCCCTCAATACTACATAACCTTGGTTCTCGTAGTCCCAATAGATACCTTGGGTGAGAATTCATCTATGCAAGAAGGTGATGTTGAAAGGGTTGGTGTCTGGTGGGTTTTGTTGGTTAAAGATAACTCTAACCTAGGGTCTTACAACTTGCGTGCAACGATAACAAATGGTTTTGTTGTCAGGACCCAGAATTTGGGATTAAGGGAACGTTTTGGAGGATGAATAAGAAGGAGATATTAGAGTGTTTAGAAATAATGGAATGAGAGTTTGCACAACAAGATAATATGAAACATTGAATGAGTGACAAGAAATGGATGCAAAGATATGTGTACACAGATCTGCATGAAATTTTCTTTGGTGAATTTCCAATTATTCTGACTAAGTGTCTAGAAGTATTAGTGGAGAAAATTGGAAGGTTTAGGGATATAGCACCGAGGAATTGAATTCCTAAATTGGTAAGACAAATGAATTCTATAAGTAACCCAACTACTTGTGTAGTGTATTTTTTGTTGGATAGCATACTAGGAGGATATATTACAGAGTTTGTAGTAGATTGCATTCAATCATGCAATGTTGAAAAAGGGGAATTTTTCAAAGGCCCACATGGGAGGTTCTTGAAATAATTAATTACGTGGATAAAAATTCTATTGTGTGACAAGCATATGATGATAATGGAATTCGCCTAATAAATGGGTTCACACACATAGGGGAACTGGGGGATGACAAGAGGATTATATAAGAACAAGAGAGAATGAAGGAAGCAATGAAGAGGGAAGGAAGGGACCGAGGATGCAAGAAGAGGGTATACGAGAGGAAGAATATGATTTTGGAGTATTACACAGAGGAAGGTGACACAAGAGGTGAAATACTGGGGCTGGGAAAGTAGATCTACACAGTGAGCTAGAGGGGAAAGAACCATTCGCAATAGTCTGAATCATGGAGATACCATATATAGGAGGGGAAGAAGAGGAGTTCAAGTCCAGTCCAGTAATAGAAGATTCGTTAAGTCCTACTCAGACTGATTCTTATGTCAAATACATGACCCTGTGTGTGTCACCACAATCAGAGATAATAGTTGAATACTTTTTAAAATCCATTGTAGTTATCTAGGGAGGACAAAGTAGTAGCAATAATAACAATGGAAATAGTGCACAAATTCATAGTCAGAATCAAATTCAACCAAAATAACCAAGAGGAGGGACTACAAAAAGAAACATGGCAGGGGTAGATAATACTCTTAGAATTTTTGAGTTCCAGGGAGTGGCATTACAGGATCCAGAACAACATTTGTTTCTATTCAATAGCATTTGGGCCGCTAAGAACATACAAGATGAGTCTATGAATATTGTGCAATTAATGACAACATTTAGAGGTCATGCACTAGTATGGTATATGAATCTGCAAAGTATCACACATGATAGACAAGCCTCGACTTTGGACGAGATAAGGAAAGCATTGATGAAAGAGTTCATGAAGCCAAAGTTAGAGTCGCATTACATCACAAAATTGAAGGAGATTAAATAGGTACAAATAGAGTCGATATGGGATTTCGATCAGAGATTTAAGGATTTGATGGGTAGAATAAATTTCCAGATCCCATATCAACAACATCAAGAATGGTTCATTGCAGGGCTTCTACCACACATTCGTAGGCCATTGATTTAATATAACATTTCGTTGCAACATGAGGCATTGGAAATTGCAATGAAATTAGATTCATCTCCTGTAGGAGATAGCGGAGGAATGGTACAAGTTTGGTGCAGACCTCCTGCCCTCAGGCCGAGATCTGCACAGGATCTTCTCTAAACCATGACAAGGGTTAACTAAACTCCTTGTTTAAGCCCGCAAAGGATTTCAGATCTCGCGAGTTGGGCACTTTGAATACAATTCCACAGCCCTTGGCAATAGCCAAAATGTGAAATTGTGAATGGGATTAAGGTGTAAGCCCCCTCTTCAGCCCCTTTTCCAATAGGACCACAACAAAGCCTTAACGCAAGCACCTTTTGCAATTCGTGACTTCACGAGTTGGAGCGCCAACCTCTCGTGATCTTCCCTTACGAATCCCTGAAACATGATATGTCAACGAAGGTTGACTCCACCCAAAGCAATGAGCGCACACCACCTGTCACCTCTGTTTACTCCACTTATAGAGTGGGTCCTTGCCACCTGTCTACATGAGTCTTCGGCTTTTTCATCTTGAGAGAACAGCGAACAACCGTTCCTCTCCCTCTACAAATCCCTGACTCCGAAATCATGCCTTCAACGAGATCGACGTTTGTGTGCCTCCCTCTATCGAAAAACCATCGTTGTATCTAGATATGATGGTCACTATCCTTCCTGAGCTTAAGAGTGTTGAAAGACGCTCGGTCTTAATCCTTCCATTGTTCCACAAGATCCCATGGCTCACAGAACTTTGGCACTTCCTCTTGAAGTGATTCCACCATCCGATTCAACTTCTCAAGGACTTCTGGCCAAATGACTTGGATTCCCCCCTCCTAAACTTGGCTTCTGTGAGATGATTTTGACCTCCACCTCCCTTTGAACACTTCATAGGTTCTATCCCTTATGAGCTTTCGCTTGCAAACTCAAGGCTTCCAAAAGGGTCCCTACATGCACTCCTTGCGGAGATTTTCAAATAACCTCTAGTTATTTGGGTCTTCGACTCTATGCACCTCTTGCAACAACAGTCTCTCAATCTCCCTCTTGAGTTGGTAAAATCTCAGACCTCGCTCAGCCTATGCACACCTTTCATGGATCTTAAGTTAACCTTGCACTTCGACCTATAAAAAAATGATTTGAATCTCCTCTAAGAGTTATGAGATGAAACTCATAGCCTGGTCAGTGCACTCCTTGTGGACCCTCCACTGCACTCTTTGTAGGAGTTCTTAGAAAGATAAACAAATGAAAATCATTGTCCCCTTGTCTAGAATTCAAACATTCAACATAGAATTCTAGAGCATACACACACATATTTCATTGAAATAAAATGCACACAGAGAATATAAACTATCCTACAGCATACCATTCAACAGATGGTTCCAACAACCATAACAAACACATAGATTGGAATCAAATCTTTCTTCTATTAACTCTAGTGCTCCTATACATGGTAAATAACAATAGCTAGAATGCATAAAATTCTTTGTTCTCCTCTGCAGTTGTACAACTTACAAAAAATTCTAAATAATAATGAGTTATTTTCAAGATACAAGGTGAGGGTGTCTATCATCCATTTTCCTTTCTATGCTCCTAAACTGTATAATCTATTAAATTAAACCTACCTACTTGCATTAAACAAACTTAAATTCTTGTTACATCTGCGGATAGGAACATATGCTCCAAAATCAATTTGGATATTCTGATATAAATGCAACTGCACTTTCCTCCTGTCCATTACATTAATGCTTCAGATTTTAAATTTCAAAATGTTTTCACAAAGATGTGTTCAAATTACATCTGCGCATTCAATTGTCTCTTTGGCTAGGCACGTGATTTGGCTTTCTACGATGCTCCTGCATCAAATTTCATATGCAATTGGTTGCATTTACGATTCACATAGATGAACTTACAAAAGGGAAGGAGAAACAAGAACAAATTTGGTGTACCAAGTGTCAAAATGAAGGCCATCATAAGGATGAATTCCCAACATTCACGTAGTATTTAGCAACTGGAGTGTCGAATCCATTACCAGGAGGAGGGTATTGTGAGATATGTAAGAAATGGGGCCATCATCCCACTGTGTATCTGTTACTACAGAAGTATCAGAATACACCAAGGAACTTGTTTTGCAATTTTTTCAAGCCTGTGGGACATGAAGAGAAGGATTACCATGTGTTCGACTTGATGAGGGAACACACATCAAATATGTATAGGATTTAGGAAGAGAATGATGCAGCAGAAGGGGGTGGTCTGCAATATAAAAATCAAAGAGGTTTAAATCAAGAGAACATAGGAAACTTTGGTAGAGGTTGAGGAAGAGGAAATTTCGGTAGAGGAGGAAGAGGACCGATAATATGTTATAAATGTAATCAACCGAGACACTTGGCCTGAAATTTCCTGAATCTTTGTATAACATGCACATACTATAGAGCACTGGATCATGTGGCATAGTATTTTCCTCAACTAGTTGTGAAATGACAGGCCAAAGGTAACCAGAACTAGAAATAAAATCATAATGTGCGAAATATATCAACCAAGAAACAGAATGAAGGACAAAGAATAACAATTGTTATGCGTGGAGGAGCTAGAAAAAGAGTTGATATGACAAATGGAGGAAATTAGATTGATTAATGGGTAAGGAAGTCAATAGAACCTATGCCAAACTTTGATCCTCAGTAGGAAAGGGAGACATATCAAAAAGAGAGAAAAGAAGTACTTGGACAAGACTGGGGAGCATCAACGTCATATGTGCCTCGTGTAGAATATTGTGTTGTGCCAGAGAGACCTACTGAAAAGATAAGCATGCTAAAAGAATTCTTGAGGAGTTATGTAGAGTTAATGAAATATGAAACAATGTTGAGTACATTATAAGACATGATTGATCACTATACAAGAGGAAGGGAAACTCATATCGCTCAGAGGATGGTAAACTATGTATTGTGGAAGAAGAGAACCAATGAAGAATTTAGATTCAGTGCACAGATTGGGGAGTACGATGTGGATAATTTCATCTTGGACATGGGATATGCCATGACTATTTTACCTAATAAGACCTGGGATATGATGGGAAAACCAAATTTAGTATGGCCTCCTCTTCAATTAAGGCTCACAAATCAGCACAAAATAGTCTCGATTGGTCATTTGACAGGAGTACCTGTGAACATAGATGGGGTGTGCATCATGGAAGACTTTGAGGTTATTGATATCATGGATATAAATCAACCATATCCATCACCGATGGGAATGGAATGGGATTTTGATAACCAGGAAAACATTAACTTGAAAAGGAAGGAGATGATATTTGAGGTTGATGATTTGAAAACTGTTATTGCACCCTTGGACCCATCAGAAGGAAAACTATACATAGAGCCAACAAGAGGGAACGACGTTGACAATTTATATAACATGAATGCGTGGATGGAGGATTATATCAACCCAAAATAAGATGGTGCGTTGAGTTAGAGAAGTATTAGTTTGTGCACATCATATTCAGAAGTAGTTCCAGAGCATTGGCAGTAGAGGATGCATGAAGTTTCAACTAGATGATGTGCACGTATAAATCGATCCTTTCACTGGATTGGAATATATTTGTGTGATCCACCCAGGTATGATGGATTAACTGATATAAGAATTTTTTTAAAGGCATTTGAATTGCAGGTACTCGAACAACAAAGGTTGTTAGAACTAGATGTTGTCCTAAAAGTGACTCTAGCTAGATTGTGGGATGCACAAAGAGAGGGGATAAATAATTGGTCACAATGCAACAAACTCATGCAAATAATATTTGGTGTTGAGGAAGAAGATGTTGTACAAAAATATATAGGAGAGACTGACCCAACATGTCATCTTGAGCAGTCCAAGGCTTTATGGAGTTCAGTACTGTTATCCCCTATCCTAGGGATAACTAAGGAGATCATGTCTCAAGGTCCACAGGTCCTAGAAATGGAGTGTCGAGAGCTAGATGACTTGAGCATGGCCCCAGAGGGCCCCTCTTTTCTTCAGTGCAGCCCATCTATCAGCAACAGCAGTAGCCATCCCACTAGCCTGGTCCTAAAGTAGTAGTAAGTATTGCTCCATGAGGTAATGTGTCTAGGTATCATGGTATGTGTCACTCTGATTATTGAAGCACTTGAATATGTTGCACTAAATTCTCCTTCATTTCATAATGTTTTCTTGGAAATTATTCTCTTTAACTTGTTCATACCTAGAAGGGTGACATGATGCCCTAGTAATTTGATCTCCCTTTAGGATGGGTTGAAACTGGGTGGGTCTATGAAAGGTCATCGTCCATTTCCTCCATACTTACCAGTACCAGTTTTCATATTTACTTCTCTCATTTTCCCCTACCTTCGTTCGGGTATTGGTTTTTCCAAACTATGAAGGGTTGTACCTTGCCTTGTGTGAAGAAGAGGTTGAAGTCCCAGAGGATAAAAGTAGCTGGAAAGAGTTAAAAGACAGAATAAAACCTTTGAGATGCTTCACCCAGGGATTATCGAGAAAGAAATAAAAGGATTCTCGGTAAGAAAAGGGAACCCATAAGATAAATAAACTCTTGAGGTATTAGTTAGTGGATGGGAGGTATCATCATGAGCTAGCCTATTATGACCATGGGAATTTTGCGGTATGACACTACCATCTATATGGTAACCAATCCAGGGTAGTGGCTCTTGGTGGCATAGTCAAGAGAAAGGGGGTCTCATCACGATCCAACCTTCTCATCTCCATGAAATGCTTGTGGGTAACATTGTCACCTTTGGTCACCAAGCTAGGAAAATGTCCCTCTACGCTTCCCTTGAAGCATAAAAGAAAAATATAAAAATAAATAAATCTAAGAATAAAAGGCATTGAATGGGCTAGGAAAGAATGACATCTATGATAAGCTGTAGCTCATATTCTACAAAGTCACCCACAGGTAAGATTTGCATTTCCCTGTTATCATTGAACCCCATGCCCAAACACTTCCCCGATGCCACCTCACACACACTTACATGACTTAGATTGGTTATCACCTAGGAAACACCCCAAAATTAAGGAGGATTATCCCAATAGGACACCATGAGACCTTCTCCAAACCTGACTTGTTAAACTACATAACGTCTTTGAGAATTTTTCTGGGCAAAGGTGGGTATGATGCACATGTTTGCGTAATTTGATTATTAGATGTGATTGACATTGTTATGATCCTTGTGACTTATGAACCCCTGGAGTGTGTACTTGTTTTTTCTGTAGGACTTTTCTCAGTGGACAAGTACATGTGGGGGAATGATTAGCTTGGACCTCCATGGGGATGAAATCCCACATATGGATGTTGTAACTCTAATCAGGGGTAGGGAGACATCAAAGGCTTACACTAGAAATAAAAAAGTACGTTAGCCTCAGAGACACTCTAGAAGACCTAGATCCAGGGGGATCTTTCTCTTCCACTTGGACATTGACCCTTAAGATCCCATGATGTCATCAATATGACCTTGGATGTCATATAGAGCTAGGGTTTGCATTTATGAGGGAGATTGTGTGCTAGTTGGCACGTGTGGCATCATCCAAGACCTTTGAAGGCCAAACGTTCTGCATATGTGGCCCAACGTTCCACCCTAGGGGCTCAACATCACCCTAAAAGGGCATGGCATCACCCTTGGAGCTGATTTTAGTGTTTAATTACCTTCATTTATGTAAAACCTCAATTTTTGATGTTATTTGGCCAACTCGACCTTTTTATGACCTAATTTTAATTACAGGTCATTGAAACTGTATAAATAAAGAGAAATTACACTCATTTTTTCATCACCGCTCATCACACAAGTAGTGTGGTTTGAAATTTGTGTCATTTTTGGGAGTTATTGGCTAAAATTGGGAGGTGCACTTGTCTTGGAGGCCAAAATTTGCAACTTGGATCATTTCTTGGTGAATTTACTTGGCGATCTAGGGTTTTATTGCTTGATTATTCTTGGTGAAGTAAATAAATCTACAATTCTTCATTTTATTGTGAATTTTATGGTACATTTTATGATTCATGTTAAATATTATGAAACTTCTTTCTTGACAAACTCTAGGAGTAAAAAACTTAAGTTACTACTTTGTTCTTCACTTGCTAGATCTACACCAAGGTGATTTGACTTATATAAACTTTGAAAGCCCTAAATGATAGCTCTTTAGAAGCCATTGTCTAGTTATTGTTTCTCTTAATACCTTGTAATAGTCCAAGGAAGGAAGATTCATTAGGGCCTAATACCCCTTACTCTCTAGCAAATTTGTTCCTCATATTTGGATTCTTGAGGCCTTGGATTGCCAACACCTCATCCATTCATCCCTTCTCCTTAGACAAATACAATCATTTTGTTGTTACTTCCAAGAGAAAACCGTCACCTATAGACTCCATTATCCCTTAAAGGCACTAGTCCACTTGCTTAGTGAATTGATTGATCAAACAAACACTCAAACCTTCTTCCTCTAAGATTTTATTGAATTTTACTAACACTAAGTTAAACTAATTCACTAGCTAACTTGTTGTTGTTGAAAATATTTTCTACAACCATACTAACATACATTAATTGGATACATTTAACTACATAAATTGCACTTAACTCTTTCAAAACTCAATTGTGACAATTGCTAGTCAATCTACTAGATAAGTGCTAACTTGTTATGGTGTTTTCTTGCACTTTTGACCATTAGAATTTATTGTTGTTGTAAAATATTTCTACAACCATCTAACTGCAGAAAAATCTCTACAAAAGTGACATATTATGCTAGCTAGACAGTGCCAATTTTTCTTGTGACAACTTACTATCATTCTTCTAGGTAAAGACTACTTATTCTTGTCTTTTTCAAGCATTTTCAAGGCATACTTCTTGTGGATTTATAAATGATTAATTGTTGTTGTAAATTATTGCATTGCTGCAAATTCATATCAGCTAGCTCGTTTTTAGAATGTTCATGGTCTTATGAAGCACTAACATCATCTGGTACTTGAGAGATGCTATAATTTTTCTTTTTTGTCTTGTTCTAGGAAGGTACACCATATTTTCACCTTACTTCATATCTTAAAAGACCTAAAGAACCTTTGACTTTGAGTGACTAGTGAGAGGGAGGAAATTTCTTGCATTTTTCCTTAGTCTTCTCAAACCATTAGGTCACTGGGGACGTCTCCCCTGGGGTAATTTGACATACTCCTAAATAGAAAGGGGTTTCCTATTAAGGTGACAGTGATAGGTCACTCCATGTTATGCCAATATTGCATCCACTTGCCTTGGGCTTTGTGCATGTACAAATTTTGCAATAACATTTTGGCACCATTGTTGGGGAACATCGAGTCAATTTTCCTCGAACGACACTTTTTCAGTAAGCCTTTATCCAAAGCCTTTACTTCACAAAGCTTACCTGATGACTCCACTGAGGGTGATTCTCTCTTTTCCCTTATATGATCCCTAGAAGGATTATCTAGAGACTCCACTAATGACAAAACCAACCATGGCCTATCAATGGGACCCAGGAATTTTTAAACCCTTAAATATGAATAAAATTATGGGTTACCCTCAACAAATGCCTCCGAGGTATGAAAATTGGCTCCCCAGATTCACTGGTAATGATAGGGTTATAGATGAACATCACATGGATATTTTTTGGGCTTTTGTTCAACTCCACCATATCAGTGATGATGTTAAAGATTTTGCAATGGAACTTTTCTCTTCCACTCTTCATGGAAATTCTAGGAAATGGTATGACAGTCTCCCTGATGCTAGCATTACATCTATGGACCAATTAGATGAAACCTTTCTCAAAAGATGGAATATTAAAATAGAATATATCCACATGTTGATAAAAATACTCGAATACATGAAACAAACTCATAATAAGACTGTCAAGGAATTCCATACTAGGTTTGAGAATTTGCTACACCAAATTCCTAGAATCCATCACCCTGAAGACAAGTACCTCGCTTACCTCTATACCAATGCACTCTTAGTGAATTTAGGGTTTCTCCTTAGTAAACAATGGCCAATATCAATCCAAGAATATTATTGAATGGCTATACAAATCAAGGAAAATATCTCCTTGTTCAAGGGAGAACAACGTTTTACTCAAGAAACTAAAGTTGATGACCCCAAAGATACCCCAGATGCTCTTAGTCTGGAAAGATTAGTTTCCCTTGAAAAAATTTTTAGTGAAATCCAAGAAAGAAGGGAACAATTAATTGACCAACATGAGTTTGAGGAGAAGGATCCTAATGAAGGTTTCCAATCCCATGAGGAAGAGAAAGAATTTAATCATGATTCTACCAAGGATAATGAAGACTTGGTTGAAGAGCGAGAGCCTGAGGATATCAAACATGATGATGAAGTATTAATGAGTGTTCCTCCCTTGGATGAAGCCATCCAATATCCTATTCCTCCTGAATAAGAATAAGAGGATGAGGTTAGTCACTTCCCTTTTCATTTTTTTTATGATACCTTATTCTATGATTCAAAAAGTAAAAAAGAAAGGGAACCCTTGGACAATCTAGACCCTCTGTATTATGAAGATAAAGATGTAAGGAAAAATCATGAGGACAAGAAACTAATTATTTCTCCTCCTTTTGATGAAGTTATCCAAGCCTTTGATGCTCCTACACAAGAAGAAGTGAGTACGTTAAGTTGTTTCCAATTCCAAGATTTTGATGATGCCATATTTTGTGATCTGGAAAGAAAAGAAGTGTTAGAGGAGCCCTTGGATGCTTTAATCTCTTCATGTTATGATAAAGGTAATGACATGGTTAATAATATTGATGAGTTCATACATATTGGGAGATGTAAATGGGATGWGATTAGTTATKATGGGGATCCTATTTATGACATTGAGGATCATTTCCAAATGTTTCCTTTACAACTATCATATCAGGTTACTACTAATTCTRACATTTGGCAACAAGGAAATGATATAGTTACAAACATCTCCAAGGGTGACCTAGTTCTATGTTCTCCTGATGATTTTCGATCATACCTTGAATATTTTGATGAGTATTCCTTTGATCACTTGGATTTATTCTATGAAAAATATTATTAACCACCATTGTACTCAAATATTGATAAAGGTGAGGACATTTCCTTCCCAAAGAAGGATACTTGTGATGAGGTTTTTTAGCTCCCTTCAACTACTTTACCTTTCTATGTCACTAGGGGTGTAGTTGGGAAACATGTCCCTTGTCTTGAGTTTTCTCCAAGGAAAAACCTAATTTTAGAATTCAATGATAGGTTGAATACCTTAAGAAGAAGTCTATTATATCAGTCTTTCATCCTTCCCTTAATAAATTGTCAATCATCCTCAAGGTTCTTACTAATCCTTTCCTTAAGATGTGAATATGTCCAAGGTATCCAACCTTCAGACTCTTTGAGTTATCCTTTTGATCATTTTATTTTTCACGATCCCTTTCTGAGATGGATTGAGCACATTCCTAGAAGTGTGACTTGGCATTGTTTTGTCCCTCCCTTCTGCCTCCATGAGATAGACTTTATGACTTCCGATGATGTGATATATGTTTTGACTCATGTTATGTTTGTGCTTGATTTATCATTGTTTTGGTTTATGATGAAGCACAGAGGCAGGTGTAATGAGATATTGCTATGATGGTTTCACTAGTTATTTCATTACACCTAGCATTCAACCAATAGGTAAGTACAGGTTAGTTAGGTAGGAATTTGCATCCATTTGTATATACCATCTGCATTTCATGTTAGTATAGTGTAGTTTCATTTTCATATTGTATTTCTTTATTATGTATATATGCATGCTTACCTTTATTTTATTATATCATTTATGAGTGAGGGGTGATATCACCACCCTGAGGATTACTAATGTATTTTGTTAAGATCTAGCACATACAGGTCATACTAGATATGTTGAGGTTCTAATGTACTCTACAGTGAGAACATGTCCTGAGTTGGAGCTAGATTTTATCCATTATCCTAGGGATAACCAAGGAGATCATGTCTCGATGCCCATAGGTCCTAGACATAGAGTGTCGA
>JASDQU011401101.1:66964-83410 GCA_032191745.1 Picea mariana
ATTTGGCAACAAGGAAATGATATAGTTACAAACATCTCCAAGGGTGACCTAGTTCTATGTTCTCCTGATGATTTTCGATCATACCTTGAATATTTTGATGAGTATTCCTTTGATCACTTGGATTTATTCTATGAAAAAGATTATTAACCACCATTGTACTCAAATATTGATAAAGGTGAGGACATTTCCTTCCCAAAGAAGGATACTTGTGATGAGGTTTTCTAGCTCCCTTCAACTACTTTACCTTTCTATGTCACTAGGGGTGTAGTTGGGAAACATGTCCCTTGTCTTGAGTTTTTTCCAAGGAAAAACCTAATTTTAGAATTCAACGATAGGTTGAATACCTTAAGAAGAAGTCTATTATATCAGTCTTTCATCCTTCCCTTAATAAATTGTCAATCATCCTCAAGGTTCTTACTAATTCTTTCCTCGGGATGTGAATATGTCCAAGGTATCCAACCTTCAGACTCTTTGAGTTAGCCTTTTGATCATTTTATTTTTCACGATCCCTTTCTGAGATGGATTGAGCACATTCCTAGAAGTGTGACTTGGCATTGTTTTGTCCCTCCCTCCTGCCTCCATGAGATAGACTTTATGACTTCCGATGATGTGATATATGTTTTGACTCATGTTATGTTTGTGCTTGATTTATCATTGTTTTGGTTTATGATGAAGCACAAAGGTAGGTATAATGAGATATTGCTACGATGGTTTCACTAGTTATTTCATTACACCTAGCATTCAACCAATAGGTAAGTACAGGTTAGTTAGGTAGGAATTTGCATCCATTTGTATATACCATCTGCATTTCATGTTAGTATAGTGTAGTTTCATTTTCATATTGTATTTCTTCATTATGTATATATGCATGCTTACCTTTATTTTATTATATCATATATGAGTGAGGGGTGATATCACCACCCTGAGGATTACTAATGTATTTTGTTAAGATCTAGCACATACAGGTCATACTAGATATGTTGAGGTTCTAATGTACTCTACAGTGAGAACATGTCCTGAGTTGGAGCTAGATGTTATCCGCTATCCTAGGGATAACCAAGGAGATCATGTCTCGATGCCCATAGGTCCTAGACATGGAGTGTCGAGAGTCGGATGACTTAAGCATGGCCCCACATGGCCCCTCTTTTCTTCAGTGCGGTCCATCTATCAACAACACTAGTATCCCTCCCACCAGCATGGTCTTGAAGCAACAATAGTTCTTTCTTCATGAGGTAATGAGTTTGGGTATCATGGTATGTGTCACTTTGATTATTGAAGAACTTGAATATGTTGCATTGAATTCTCCTTTATTTCATAACATTTGATTGGAAATTATTCTCTTTAATTTTTTCATACCTGGAAGGGTGACATGATTCCCTAGTAAGTTGATCTCCCTTTAGGATGGGTTTCCATTGGGTGGGTCTATGAAATTTCATCGTCCATTCCCTCCATACTTACCACTTTCCATATTTACTCATCTTATTTTCCCCTACCTTCGCTCGAGTATTGGGTTTGACATACTAGGAAGGGTTGTACCTTGCCTTGAGGGAAGAAGGGGCTAAAGGCCCAGAGGGTAAAAGTGTTGGTTGTGGAGCTTGATTATCTTCCTGATTCATAGGTCCTTGATTTCATCCATGTTTATATCCCATGAAGTCTTTACACCCCAGAAGTATGTACACTCTTCCACGCGTGGAACTGCAGAGGGGGGCTACCCCTTTTATGGGGTTTGGGGGGATAGAGGGCCCCCGACTAGGGGGTTCGGGGGAAAGCGGGCCCCCGGCAGGGGTTCAGGGGCAGCGTCCCCCAATAGGGGTTCGGCGGTGAATCCCCCGAAAGAAAAATTTTCTTATAAATGTATATTGTAATTTCATTGTAAATTTGGACCAGTCATTATAAGGTCGCAGATCTAATAGTAGAAATTATGTTAGGGTTTTTTTGCCCTAGAAGAAAACCCTTTGATATGAGGGAAAGGAATTTGCGGCTATGGATCATGTTGAGTATTGTATTCTGAGAGAGGAGACTGTGAGAGAAAGAAGAGGAAGTTACAACAAGTTTTTTTGTAGGTTGTATCCCTTCATTTGTTGGATAATAATAAAGGAATGACCTGGCAAGTTCTCTGGTAGACGTAACCCACACTGGGTGAACCACGTAAATCTATGTCTCTATTGTATTTTGCATCTTCTTTGTTTTGTTTCCACATTTGTTTTATTTTATTTCTCCGCGGTCCTGTTTTTCTAACAAGAAGTAGCTGGAAAGAGTTAAAAGCCAAAATAAAACCTTTGAGATGATTTGCCCAGGGATTCCCAATAAAGCAGTAAAATGATTCTCAGTAAGAAAAGGGAACCCGTAAGATAAACAAACACTTGAGGTATTAGTTGGTGGATGGGAGGTCTCATCATGAGCTAGCCTATTATGACCATGGGAATGTAGTGGTATGATACTACCATCTATCTGGTCACCAAACCAGGGTAGTGGATCTTGGTGGCATATCAAAGAGAAAGGGGGTCTCATCACGAGCCAACCTTCTCGTCTCCGTCAACCTTCTCATCTTTGTCATCCCTCAACTCTTCCCTTGAAGCATAAAATAAAAAGATAAAAAGAAATAAAGCTAAGAATAAAAGGCATTGAATGGGCTAGGAAAGAATGACATCTATGATAAGGTGCAACTTACCTTCTACAAAGGCACCCACGGGTAATATTTACATTTCCCTATTATCACTGCACCCCATGCCCAAACACTTCCCCCATGCCACCTCACACACACTTACATGACCTAGATTGGTTCTCACCTAGGAAACACCCCAACCTTAAGGAGGACTATCCCAATAAGACATCTTGAGACCTTCTCCAAACCTGAATTTTTAAACTACATAACGTCTTTGAGAATTTGTCTGGGTAAAGGGGGGTTTGATGCACATTTTTGGGTAGTTTGACTATTAGATGTGATTGACATTGATATGATTCTTGTGACTTATGAAACCCTAGAGTGTGTACTTGTTTTTTCTACAGGACTTTGACCAATGGACAGGTACATGTGGGGGAATGATTAGATTTGACCCTTAAGAGCCCATGGCATCATAATTATGACCCTAGATGTCATCCAGAGCTAGGGTTTGTATTTATGAGAGAAGTTGGATGCTTCTTGGCACATGTGGCATCATCAGGGCATTTGGAGGCCAAATGTTCTGCATATGGGGCCCAACATTCCACCCTAAGGGATCAACGCTACCCTACAAGGGCATGACGTCACCCTTGGATCTGATTTTAGGGTTTAATTACCTTCATTTATATAAAAAATAGATTTTTGAAGTAATTTGGCCAGGTCTGCCTTTCTATGACCTAACTTCAATTAAAGGTCATTGAAACTGTATAAATAGAGAGAAATTACTCTCATTTTTTCATCATCACTCATCACACAAGTAGTGTGGTCTGAAATTTGTGCCCATTTTGGGAGTTATTGGCTGAAATTGGGAGGCACACTTGTCTTGGAGGATAAAATTTGCAACTTGGATCATTTCTTGGATAATTTACTTGGCAATCTAGGGTTTTATTGCTTGATTATTCTTGGTGAAGTAATTAAATCTACAATTCTTCATTTTATTGTGAATGTTATGGTATATTTTCTTATTCAAGTTAAAGATTATGAAATTGCTTGCTTGAAAAACCCTAGGAATAAAGAACTTAAGTTACTACTTCTTTTCTCTTCACTTGCTAGACCTACACCAAGGTGATTTGACTTAGGTAAACTTCTAAATCCCTCAATGCTAGCTCTTTAGAATCCATTCTATAGTTATTGTTTCTATTAATACCTTTTAATAGTCCAAGGAAGGAATATTCGCTATGGCCTAAGACCCCTTACTCTCTAGAAAACTTTTCCCTCAGATTTGGATTCTTGAGGCCTTGGATTGCCAACACCTCATCCATTCATCCCTTCTCCTTAGACAAATACAATCATTTTGTTGTTGTTTCCAAGAGAAAATTGTCACCTATAAAATACATTAGCCCTTAAAGGAACTAGTCCACTTGCTTAGTGAATTGATTGATCAAACAAACACTCAAACCTTCTTCCTCTAATCTTTTACTCACTTTTAATAACCCTAAGTTAAACTAATTCACTAGTTAACTTGTTGTTGTTGCAAATATTTGCTACAACCATACTGGTATTTGGAATTGGAAATGCACAGGGAGACAACATGAAGGGAAGAGTTGATATAGAGGTTCATATTCACATTCACATTTAAACACAAATATCCATCAATGGATGCAACATTACAGGCTATTCGAAGTAAGATTTTCTTGGAAGAGGAAAGATGGAGGTAGTATTAGTGTGTAGTGCGCATAGAGCCAATATAAATGTCCATGAGTTATTGGAGTGATACAATGTAGCTAAGGAAGAATAAGATGGAGAAGATATTATAAATGTACAAGTACCTAAAACAGAAGGAGGATGAGCAGTAGAAGGGACAGAGCTTCAGTCTATCACATACACACAACCGATAAAGATGCAAAAGGTAAACATTGGGACAATAGAGAATCCCAAGTTTGTGCAGATAGTATATTATTGGAGTGATGAGATAGTAGATAAGATTGCATACTTACTGCGAGAATACCAAGACCTGTTCCCGGTGAAATTTTCAGAGATGAAGGGGATAGATGGAGACTTAGGTGAGATGAATATTCCACTGAAACCAGGTGCTAAGCCAATGCGCCAGTGCACCAGAGGCCTTACAGGTTAAATCCAAAGTACAAGGAGAAGGTGAAAATTGAAAGAGAAATAATTTTGGACGTAGGAATTATTGAACCGATGGAGGAATCCAAATGGATCAATCCAATGGTAGTGCATAAAAAAAATACATGAGGGATCAAGATTTGTGTGGATTTGAGGAAGATGAATGACATGTGTTTACATGATCCATTTCCAACACCATCCGTAGATGAGTTAATGGAGAATGTATGAGGACAAGAGGTTTATTCTTTCACATAAGGATTCTTTGGCTACCATCAGATAAAAATTGTCTAGGAGGATCGACACAAGACCACTTTCACAATAGAGTGGGGGAGATATCAGTAT
This sequence comes from Picea mariana, assembly GCA_032191745.1. NCBI lineage: Eukaryota > Viridiplantae > Streptophyta > Pinopsida > Pinales > Pinaceae > Picea > Picea mariana. The sequence continues at coordinate 72,036 of JASDQU011401101.1, forward strand.
ACAATCATACCCTTTAGAATGAAGAATCCCCTGAAGATGTTTTTCAAAGTTGTGGTTGCAACGTTCTTGGAATTTATTCATAAGTTACTTGAAGTGTACCTAGATGATTGGATTGTGTTCAGTCTACTCAAGGATCATACAAAAGTCCTCAAGCTAATGTTGGATCGATGCAAACAATGTCAGATTTCGTTGAACCTGAAGAAGTGTATTTTTTGTGCAACGTTTTGAATTATGTTGGGAAATGTAGTGTGCAAACATGGACTATTAGTAGATCCAACCAAGATCGGTTTAATTTTGGAGTTAGAACCTCCTACATCATTCATAAAACTGATGGAAACATTGGGTCATACAGGTTATTACAACAAATTTATTAAAGGATATGCACAGATCACATCATCGATGGAAAAGTTACTGAAGAAGGAAGCAAAGTTTCAATGAAATGAGGACTGTCAAAAGGGGTTGGACACCGTGAAACAAAAATTGGTAATTGTTCTAATTTTGATCTTGTTGGATTGGAACAAAGAGTTCCATGTACATGTAGATGCATCGTCCATAGCATTGGGAAAAATACTATTTCAACCAAGGGAAGGAGACATAGATCACCCAATTTATTTTGCAAGTAGAAAGTTGTCTATAGAAGAGAAGAATTATACTACCACAGAATGAGAAGGATTGGCAATGGTCTATGCGCTACAAAGGTTTAGACATTATTTATTTGGGTCTCACTTTAATATGTATACATACCATTCTCCATTAAAATACTTAGTCAATAAACCAGTGTTGGGGGGGAGAACATGAAGATGGATACTATTGTTGTAGGAATATGATTTTGAGGTGATAGTAAAACTGGGGAAGTTGAATGCAGGGTCAGATCATCTATCACGCATATTGTCAGGTGAATATGCAGACAATTTAGATGGCATATTACCAATTGCACATCTTATTGAAGTGAATATGGTGGATGATTACTTCTCGGACATCATACCATGTCTAAGTACAGGAATGGCTCCATCCGAGATGATATTAGTGTAGAAGAAACAAATAGTAGTGAAAGAAACAGATTATTAGTTGATTGCAGGGAATTTATACAAGTTGGGTGCATATGGAATATTGAGATGATGTGTGTTGGAACATGAGATACCAATGATAATTGAAGAAGCACATGATGGGATTGCAAGAGGACATTATGCAGGGAGAGAAATTGCATAAAATATTTTGTGCACATGTCTTTGGTGGCCTACACTTCACAAAGATGTGAAGGAATATTGTGATTCATGTGATGTATGTCAAAGAGTGGGAAAGTCATCTAGAAGGGATGAAATTCATTTAAATACATAGGTTAACATTTGATAAGTGCACCATAGAATTTGTAGGACCAATCAATACGCAAGAAAGAATATCAGGGGCAAGGTACATTACCACTCCAAAGGATTATTTTACAAGATGGGCAAAACCCGCCCCAGTTACATATTGAACCACAGAGACTGCTGCGAAATTTTTATTTGAGAATATAGTCCCAAGGTTTCGATGTATGCACATATGACTCAATGATCAAGGCACACATTCTCTGAATACGAAAATTTCAGCATTGACATAGTACAAGGCCTTGGAGATTGTGTAGAAGGAATGGTTATCATGCCTTAGAAGGGAATGACGTCAATTCATGAAATAATACATAGAAGAGACAGACTACGAAGCACATCGATGCAATAGTAAGAACCGTTGTGCAGTTTGGAAATGAAAATACTATTAAAAGAATTAAATAATGGAAACGATGGTCGCGAAGTGAGAGTGGCAGGTCATAAAGGTGTCATAGAGTATTAAATGGTAAAATATGTTGGAAATCAAAACAGATTGGCAATACGAGGGAAAAATCACGCAACGAATTTGGTAATAAAGGAGAATTTGTTAAACAACTCATCAACCATGGTGGAATATTGGAAAAGGAAATTAAGGCAAGATGAGAGAGGTACAATTGGAACGAAGAGACAAAAACAATAGACAGTCATAAAGGGTAATTCATTGTTCCATGCGAGTAGGAGAAAAATAGAGTGAACTAGAGTGCATTTGAGAGCACCAGAGCCAAGATACAACTACCTGTGAAGATATGTAGAGCTAGTACAGGAATCCATTACAGAAGATGAATGACACCACCGAAAGTTGGAGGACCATATGCAGTAGTGATAAAATAGGTGAAGCGACCAGTAGCATCACCAGAGGTTGAGGAGCTAGTCAGATCTTTGACTTCAATGCCATAGGAAAGATTTCACAGAGATGACTTGCCGCCACAGATGGATAATGCACCACATTTCAATGTACCATCCAATGGGAAGTACCCATTGTCTATAAACCCAGTTCTGACTGGTGTAAGTAGTGAGGAAGTTATGCTCAAGAATATTTCTAGCCTTAAGCTTATGGACCATAAAATCATTTATGCACATAAATTCTTGGATTTGGAAAAGGAGAAATATTTGTGCACTGGGAGCATCCCAGGAACATGATCCATCCTGATAGATCCATAGGAGTGTAAATTGGGGTTGGAAAAGGTAGGAATATTGAACCTATTAGAAATTATGCATTTCAAGTGGAGTACAAAAATTAATGCATGCATGAAGGTATTTCTAAGCTATGTTCATGGGGGGACACTTTGGTTGGATACCATAGTATCAATCGATACTGCACTTATTGTGTGTATTCCATGATTGCCAAATGCTAGAAAAGATATGAGCCTATTGTTCAACAAGGTGAGAGAGTGAACCTTCTCTGATTCAGTGAAAGAAAAATTCAAGACGTTTAGGGGAAAGAGGGTCCTAGATGTTAAGAGAATAAATGATAAAAATGTGAGGTTTTTGACATAGGTATTTTCCTGCAAGTTGTTGTGAAAATTTCACAAAGACTAAGTACCAGTTGCAGTCATTGCAACTACAGATAAATGTGTTGAAGGGGTTCAAATGAACTGGGCTACCTTTTTAGTAAACCATTTTTTAGAGGATTGCACGGAGGCCCAACAAAAGGGCTCAAAATTCCATTATGCATGGTTTTTTATCTTAATTGCATTGATCAGGTGGAAAGAACCAGGGTACTATCAACACATGCACACATCAGGTAGCAGCGATTTGGCTGCGAGGTATGACAAATTATGGCACACAACAATTAAGAGAAGACAAATTGATATTAATGACACATTTTTTTTCTACTTGGAAAATATCACACATTTAGTTGGGCACAAAACACACATATCAGCCGAAATGGTAGCATCATATAAACATATTACATGATTTAGAGAGGGAATGCAACGCATGTACATCTAGGCCAAGATGGATCCGATGTGCTAATGGTTGCCAAATAATTACAAGTTGACAACAGAGGATGTGATCTTGATATTCAATGACTGGGAAGAAGACTAGAAATCCCAGTCAAGAAAACATGGCATCCAGATGAGGGAGAAGAGAAATACGAAAGTGATGAGGATCATGATGATGATAAAAACAAGGGCACAGAAGATCAACCTAGGCCATCAACAACAGAAGAGAAATAGCCAATCCCAACAATAGATAAAAAAAGGAAGGATACGAGGAAAGAACAAGCGGGAGGAGCGCGCAAGAAAACTAAGGTGCATAGAGAGACACCATTTTACATATTAACTAATTATCATATGGACATAACTGGCTACCAGGTATGGGATGCCACATAATAAATATGGGAGGAAGCAACAAGGAAGGTGTTGTGAGAAATCTTACCCTACAAACAAGATAACCTCCCCTTTGGACCAAGACCCCTATATTTGGTCCAAAGATAGAAGAGAAAAAGTGGTTACTACTTTCCCTATAGATGTAACTAGATCAATCAATCAAGAGAGAAGAAGAATGATGTGGCATACCTTGTTGCAATGTTCGTCCTCGCTACTCCAACCTGTAGGCTTGATCTCCAAGCTCCTCAATGAAAATGAATCCTTGCAAAGACTAGAAAATGAACTCTTCTTCCTACTCTAGATGATTATATAAAAAAAAATCTATCTATGAATATTGAAATTACAACAGACAAGAAAATGTAGAAAACATGAACTTGAAGGGAATAGTCCAAGTTATCATTAATTGGAAAGCCAAAGAAGGAAATTACAAAGAATGATTGATGATGCAATCACTTCTCCAATATCTCCTCATCCAACTCTTGCATAAATCTTGAAATCAAAATGTTGATGCTTCCTCCAGTATCGAAGGTTTGATACCTCAAATCTTCCCTCCTTCACCTTGGAAATAACTTCAATATATAGGCTTGAGAGACACAACCACCATGAGAAAATGAATGATATGATTGAGGATATGGATCCTTAAGGTTTGGAGTAGATACTAAGGTGAATAATAGCATGGGGTTCAAACATAACCAACCTCATACCAAGAGAGATGGCCCATAGAATAAGGTGGAGGATCCCCCTTTTCCCTCTAACAAGATTGGCACTCCCCCAAAAATGGACACAGAGTGCCATCCTATAGAGTGAATCTCCTCTAAAATGGCAAGGGGGGTGTCATTCCATAAAGTGGCACTCCCCTAGAATGGTGAAAGGGGTGCCACCCTTCATAAATGCCCAAAAAATGGTCGATGTTTCCAAGAAAAAAGTATGTTTTGACCTTGAAATGATGTGTTTCTTCCTACAATATGACTTAGAGGTCATGGAAAATGTATTTCATGGTGTCAAGGGTTACAAAACTCCAAAACATGAATGCGACGCTAGGCAAGGTGCATATGACACTTGTGAAAATGCATGTGACATTTAACAAGGTGAATACGTCACTTTGTGGCACTTGCGACACTTAGGGTGTGAAACTAAAGTGTGAAATTTTGATGTGTAACAGATTCCCCCTAAAGTGTGAGGTCAGAAAAGAAAATGATGGTCAAAATACTTTACAAAGTATTCAATGCAAGGGTGTTGGAGTAGGAGAACTTGACAGAAGATGCAAACAATCATCAGTCAGTATACAAATACATTCCATTTCCAAGGCTTGCATACCTATGCTCAAAATATGAGATGACTCAAAGCATGGTCATTGACCAATACACTGCGGATCGATTAGAATATTTACTAAGGATATGGCCACCAAATATATAATGTGGATCCATACCTCCATGACATGAACTGATCGCAGCCACGAAAAATACACAATGGAGCTACAAGATGAAAAAACATATACACAGATCAATACAATGTGGATCTATGTGACAATGTATATATCCGTAATATTTCCAACACGATGATTATACTGAAATATTTTACATGCTCAAGTGATCTCCATCACAATCTGGGAAAAGAACATAATAGAGTGAGCGCCCAACCAAAGGTCTTCGTTCCAATCCCAGTGTGGTACAAATCTATCCATGTGAATAGATGATTTGATGTCAAACATGGTAGAAACCACTTGATTACCGGTCATTGACATAAACTGTTAACAAGTGCGAAGGAAATCACTAATGATGTCAATGACTCCCAAGGTACCCTAGTACATTCCAGTGAATGTGAATAAATGAGTTGAGGTCTAAAATTCATGGAATCGATCAATCAGGGGTCAATGATGTAATCCCACTATTGAAAGTGAGGACGTTTTCCATTGAGGCATGCAGGTTCAAAGGTACTAATTGGTTTCTAAGTCTAATTCTTGGATATTGTGTTGAAGTCGATAGGAAAAGACTCGTCGAAGGAGGGCCTTGATGTATCCCCCATCATCAACACAAAACTCGCACGGGAAAGTGATGTGATATGGTGAATGAAATGAGTATGGACTGACATAGGAAATGAAAATTGGTAATATTGCAGATGGATGGTTTGAAGTAAAAATTCCCTTGGACATGATGAGGCACAGGAAGTGACTTGGCAACATTGACTCGATGAGTACCAAGAACATAATATGACGATAATAAGCACACTATTTGACTAGAATGAAAAAGTATAACAAAACATGGAATTGGTATGACTCATAGACAAGAATATTAACCAACTGTAAGATGAGATGCAAACATGTGCCATGTTCAAGGGTGACAATAGCTTCCATAAAGGATTCCAAAAAACTTGACCCACTTCCTTCATGTTTCCCCCATCCAAATAGATAAGTACCTCTTTCTTTTTTAACGAGCTTGAGGAGAACAGATGCTCAGTATAGCTCATCCTTTGGATGAGCCCCTCAACATATGTTTAATGAACCTGAGGAAGGAGGGGTTCAATCCCAGATGGGTCCTGGAGATTGGACTCACATAGGTCCTTTGACGCATAATTTTACGATCCCAAAGAAGGTAAAATCGGTGGTTTTTTACATTTAGAGAGTCTGAAAAAAACCTAAATATGACTCGATGGATGAATTTTTTGTAAATTTAGTCTCCCAAGCCCGAAAAAAGTATAAAACAATACAGAGGAGAAATATTCTAATAGTGCTTGATTAGAGTATTAGTTTTTCGTAATTAGTCTCGCAAGGCCGAAAAACAGATAAACTACCACTCGAAAGACTCCCTTTCAAACCTTTTAATGAGTGTGAAAGGATGTAATCTCACTCAAATATGTTTTAGTATTTAGGGAGTTTGAAAAGAGCTTAAAGAAGACACCAAAGAGTTCGTTTCTCCTATATCATTTACGAGTCCAAAAAAGAGATAAAAGTGTACTCAATAACCTATTCTCATGTATTAACGAGAATGAGAAAGAACAAAGACTAAGCTCAGTATCATATTCTCATGTATTTATGAGCATGCGAAATACCAAAGACTAAGCTCGGAACTTTTTGACGTAATGTCCAAAGGTTTTCAATAGGACCCATGGATAGATGGTACTTTACCTCTAGTTGCATGATGGAAGCTAGTGGCTTTTCTCTAGCATGATGTCTAGAGGATGGAGACCTTCCCTCCAAGCTTCATTTAATCCACTGACTCTTATCCTAATGAAAATTTGTATACCCAATAGACTCTTGATTAATAATAGGAAAATGTTCACCAAAGGAAGAAAGAGAATCAACGGATGGAAATGAATGAAATGAAGGTTAGTTTATGAGATCTAGTGAAATACTCGACTCAACATCGACAATATTTGGTGAAATACTCGACTCAATGTTTATGAGATCTACCAAAAGACTCGACTCAACAGGAGAGGTGGAAGTTTCATTTTTTAACAAGCTTGGCACATGAAAAGAACATTTCTCATAAGTGTTTGTTTCATTTTTTAATGAGCTTGACACAAGAACAGAACTATGCTCATGACCTATGGAATCGATTCCCAGACTTTTGTTTCATTTTTTAATGAGATTGACACACAAAAGAAAACTATGATCTCAAGGTAGGTTTCATTTTTACACATGCTTGAAACTAGAAAAATTATGTTTGAGGATTTTTTTTCATTTTTTAATGAGCTAAACACAAAAATGGGAACTCAGCTTGAACCTGGTTTCATTTTTAAATGAGCTTGAAATCAGAAAATAAACTATGGTCAAAACCTCTACTTGATCATGGCTTCCAAGAGGACAATGTTATGGAAGGAATACATGTCAAGGGACAAACATTAATCATGGCTTCCAAGAGATCTTATCTAGATGGAAAAAACACACTCTGGAAAGAATACATGTCGAGGGCCACGATAGGGTTAGGGATATCAGGCCCTAATATCCCTATCGAAGAGATCACGATGTCAAATATTAGATCTAAATCATAATAAGGGAGAGATTCCTTCTCATTCGGAGTTGAATGCATGGGATAGGTTTCCACATAATTGAACTGTGGCAGGGAGAATGTCATTGGCATATAAGGACCATTTATGGAAGTCAGATGGTTGACCATTGTATGATGGCCAAGGAATGAAATATGGTCTATGGTCACTATGTTTCCATTATTAGGGAAACATATCATTCTAAATACAATGGACACAAGAGCCTTCGTAATGCAAACATAGTCTCGCCCAAGGATCAAATTAAAATCCAAGGGGTCATGGACTACCATGACATCAATATAGATAGTTTTCCCTCCTAAAGTAAGAGGAAACTAATGAAGGATCACTAAAGGATGACTTTCCCTTCTATTAAAATCCAACATATTGTGATTCGTTGATGCAAGCTAAGGAGAACCTAAAGCTTTCCAAGAAATGGAGGATAAAATGATAACTAATGCACCTTCATCGACAATAGTCTTAGGAACGTCCCTACCACAAACCTAAACAGTGATTTGGAAAGGTATATAGGAAGGGAGATGAGATTCTGGTAGTGCACCCCAATCTAAAATAATGGCCTCATTACTCATAGGGGTTTTTATTGGGACGGGTGAAGTGTCCCCTCGTCTAGAAAAATCCATAGTAACAAGAAATACCCTAGGGACAACCTCACTCTTAAAAGGAGGAGTGGGATCGACCAAGGGTGGCATTGGATCAACCACTTTAACTTCACTCTCCAATGGGAGAGTGTGATCGATCGAAGGTGAAATAAAATTGATCACTTGATCGACTTGATCAACTGATGATGGAACCAGATGGAATACCTGATCAATCAGATAGATCGATGATGGAACCAGATTGACCATTTCATCAACCAATGGCGAGTTAGGAGATGGAATTTTTTTTTGGACATCAACAATCTTTTCCAACATATATGAAGACTCATCCATACAAGGGAAAAGGTATTTGCGATGCATATCCTTACATAACAAGCAATGAAATTTGACTTTACCCTTCTTACTTCCAACTTGATTATCACTAGTTTATGGTTTCTCACCAGCATGACTTGTGGCGGCTGATGACGTAGGTTGAGAACCCTGAGACCACACTTCTACAACCTTGGGAATACCATGTAAATCCTTAATAAGGTGTTCACCCTTACAAATATGGAAAGGGAATTTGGGCTTGCGATGTGTCTTGGTAGAATTTTCAACATTATCAACACTCCCAACATGATGAACAATAACTGCTTGATCACTTCCAACATGTCCTGTAGTGATTGGAATTTTCCCCCCTATCTTATTTTTCTTCTTCTTCTTATATACCTAGTTACTAGCTGTAGAGATATCATTTACACACTTGCCAACCCATAGCTCTCATAGCTACATGAAATATATACAAAAATATCTTCCTATGTTTCCAAATTCAAATTCAACTATCATCCTATGATAATGCTAACAATTACAATATATTTGGCTACAAAATCTAAACTAACTACCAAAAACAAGGAGTCCAACTTGACTCATTTATTACATCATAACAACTTGACAAAAAAGGTGTTTGAATCCCTGATATGGTGATATTTGAACTTGATGCTCGTTGAATATGAATCGGTGCCTCTTTTTACCTATCCATGTTTATATGGACACATTTTGGATGCTCTGTCACAGTTGCATAGCAAGGTTGTTGCACAACAGTAACCTATTGGAAATCTGGCTTGGTGAAATTATGAAAAATAGGCCTCAAAGATAATTGCATATCTTCCAAACCATGATATCTGTGAAAAAACGGAGAGGTTTTTTTTGTTGGGTCTGTTCTTGACAAAAACCCCTTTGGGTTTTCAAACATTCCTCTCCATCTTCTCAGAATCGTCACCCAAATATTATAACTAAAACAAAAATCATTAAATATTGAAATATGGAAAAATAGATTGTAAAGATCCATTCAGATCTCCCAAACCATAACACCTGTGAAGAAACAGAGAGATGTTTTTTTATCTAGTCCATTGTTGAAAAAAACCTCTTTCATTTTTGAAAAATTTGTTTCCAGTTGGTCGGACATAGAGTTTGAAGTTTACCACTAAAAAAGTAAAAAAGTCAGCATCCCCTGTCACAGTTACGCAGTAAGATTGTTGCACAACAACAACCTACAGGAGAATCGTAGCGCAGTTGCGTAACAACTGATCTTCTCGAAATTTTCTTTATTTTCTTGATCTGGATTGATTGATGGAGATGGTTAATGACAATATCAAACTCAAAATCATAGCAAGGTGCCCAAGAACCCTTTCTTTCCTTCAGAAAACATGTTTGCTTCTCACATCTTAAATCTTTGACATATCTAAATTGCCATGAAGAGCTCACTTTTACTTCCTGATTGATAAATTATTTAAATTGATGCAGTAAATACTTATCTCATTATCACATTGAGATATCCCATTCCATACCTTTGACAAAAATTTCATACAACTGCTCAAAATAGGCTCATATAGTTGTGCAGCGTGCCTGCTATGCAACTGTGAATTTGTCCTTCACAAATCAAAATTGAGATTTTCAATGTGTAATAGGGAAAAAAAATGATCGTGTATGATGATCCATTGAAAAAAATAACATTATGCATAAGAATTTCATCCAAATCAGAAACAACAGCTGGAGAGTGTGGAAGCAAGGTCTTTTGAAGGTGTGCATTGTCATTTCCAATGATAATCAGAGCAGGTACGCAGAAATGTGAGAAATTTGATACTCTGGAAACTGTGTGCAGCAAATGAGAGAAAAAAACTTTGTGCAATAATGAAAACATCAACCTCTGTGACCTGTGCGCAGCAATGAACAAAGTAGGAAACTCTGCGCAGCAATGAACAACAACATGAACCTCTGCACAACAATGAACAGCAGTGTCCTCTACGCAGCAAGCTTGGCTGGGAGGTTTTTTAATTGTGGATGAAGAGAAATGATTTATTGATTCTTTTGTTACCTAGAGGAAGGATAAATTTGAAATATAACTTCAATCAAATCATGAATTATTTCCACCGTACCTTATCATGCAGCATTAGGAAATTGTGCAACACTATAATTTGCTTGATGATGCCACATGCCTCCAACAGATTTGAGCTTATGAAATCTTTAGGACCRTGACAAGAATGACTATAACTAACTTGAATTGRCCTCATGGTATTTCATTATAAATCGTTAGTGATGTGAAAACCCATACCTTTGGCACCAAGACCATATGTTTCATGACTCAAATTTATTTTATGACCTTACTCAAACACATTTATCAATCACAAACCCATTGAATCATAACCTAAGAGAAGTCATATCATGGTCTTTATCAGACCAAAGAATGACTTTACCCTATCATAATTTTTTTACTCACATCCTAACAACCTATGTATAGGACACTAACAAAGGCTCCAATGAGGATGGCATCGTCCCTATGAGGTAGCAAAGAACAAGAAGACTAGTATCCTAATCCATTTTGTTGATCCCAAACCATTGATATATGCAACCTACACTTTCTCCTTACCAGACCTTCATCTGAAAAAAAATCCAATCTGAAAACTGAACTACACACTGTTGAAAACTAGAAACTGAAACACAAATTGTATCATATTGCAAACTATTGAAATCAAACTGAAAAAATTCTCAAACTATGAGCTTATTGATAAGTACTCCTACTCTACTCAAAGAGATGATTTATTTCTTAC
>JASDQU011401102.1:4948-44307 GCA_032191745.1 Picea mariana
AAAAATCTTTTCCGTTCATCGAGGTTTATCATCATGAGAATCTGGACTCTCGATCATGGGATTCCCGAATCCTCGATCCCTGGTTTCTTGATGCAGTTAATCTCTCGACATGTGGCCTCCACCAATCGGATGGCTCAGACCTACTCTGGGGTTTCCACCATGGGAAATCCCAAAATCTTGTCAACAGGAATCCCGATTCCGCGATCCCCGATGAGCCAATTCACCGATATGGCCCTTTATGTGTTAGCCCTTCTGGCTAAACTCCTGGCCCACGTGACCACTATATTACAAGGTTGCAGTGTTATCTCCTATCGAGCTTTCGGACTTTCCAATGCCAGAATGTACTCATCCTCAGGATTCGCGATCCGCCGAATCCCGATATGTCGATATAATGATAGCTGGCCCTACAATGGACGCTTTTCACTTTGTTAGGATTCCGGACTTCATAATTTCGAAGTGTATGGACTTCTTGTCCACGTGATTCCTGATTTCTCGATGGATGACTTTCCTTTCAGGACTTTTCCCGAATGCTCCGATTTCCACCACGCATCCTCCCATGATGGACGGTTCCTATTGATTCCAATGTTTTCACTAGGAAAATTCCCGACCTCATGTCATCATGACTCCTGATTTCATGAATGTCGATATCCTGATGGCCATACTTCTCTTCATGATTTTCAACCTCCTATTCACGAGGGCTTAACCCTCATGCATCTCTTAATAGATCCAACGACTGTCGGGTTTTTCTGGCTAAGATCTAATGGCTCAGATCTGTCCCACCTTGTGCACTCTTCCACTACTTCATGGATGTTGAAAATTCAACGGTCCAGGCGTTCTCATGGACCATGGGGGTCTACGATCCCGATTTCCTTTCTATTCACGAAGATAGAGGAAAAGGGGCAAGGTAAGTAACGCCCTTATTTCTTTTGTCAATCAAACGATCGAGAATGACCATGGGTCTTTCGACGGAAACTCGTCTGTCGATCGATACTTATCCTTATGTTGCTGCTTCGATATTTTAAGAGGGTCATTCCTCCTTGTACATGGTTGTTAAGACTTGAATGGCCAAGTCCTTTTTCCAGGTTCTTGGTAACCCTTTTCAAGGAGGGAATCTCTGTGAAGAGATCTATTCTGGGGCATCCCTGGAGACAGATAAGGGAAAACAACTTCCCGAGAATGGGTTGGAAGCCTGACTTGGTTCAACTTATGCATAATTAAATTCATTTATCAGCATAAGCCATGCGTGGTTTTTCTGTTACAAGCATATACAACTACTAGTACTGATCAAAATACTACTCAGACATTCTTAAAATGAAAACATTCATAGTTTCGCAGCTTATGAGCATAATTATCAAAATACATATATTTCAAGGTGCCAGAGGCAAAATACTTATCACAAATAACACCAGGGTTAAGTAACTGCTAAGAGGGGTGCTCATTTCCACCCAACCATAGGCTTAGCGACTCCTAGCGGATTTACCACTAGCCACCACTAAGCTGAGACCACGATGCTGTGAGACTGCATCTTTGTCTACCAGTGACGAGGAGTGAAGGTTACTCTCCTTCCTCTCTGCTATCACTCACTCTGCATAATGCCAGAGTTCTCCCCTCGCATCTGCCCCCCCAATCGCTTCTACCCGACGCCTTATCCTCTTGTGAGGTTGCATGTGGCGTGATTACCCTTGTGTTGATCAGGTCTAATGGTTCTATGGATGGGAGGTTCACCTCCCATACCTCATTAAACCATCCACCTACTAGTTTGTGATACATTTAATTCGAGACCAGCGAGCCGCTTTTGGTTCTCTGGGCTAGTGGAGTCCAAATACGGTATTAATTCTCGGTGGAAGTTAATGCCACCTTTTAAGGTGCCTTTCGCCACCATCATGGTCTCTTTTTCTGCCCATCCCTTCTCAGCAGTCCTACAATAAATTCAAAATGTTATTCACATTCATTGACCTTTTTCCTCAAGGTCTGTTTATATCACATATTCACATTTATGAGTTTGCCATAGTTCTTGGCCAGTCCAGTTATATTTACAAGCTGGGGGAAATAGGGTGTTACATGTATTTAATGATTGGTCCAACTACATGTCAGGCCATGAGGTTACACCACCTCAACATCCTTGGATCCTCTGGAGATGGTAAAGCCCACTCAACCTGCAACCTCAGCAAGGGAACCCTCTCAAGAAAGAAGGATACCAACAATGACCCGTACCTAAATTGTTTCAGGTCGCCTCTCCTGCATTTGGTCAACTGCCTCTTCACGCTACGAAGCACTATGTCTGCCCAGTTAAAAACCTGAGGCTCAGTACACTCTATAGCGTATTGAAAGTATCTCTAGAGAGCCATGTGTGGAGAAGCACTCCCAACCATATGAGCAATGGTGAACAAAATAGTGTGGAGGGTCAAATCCTGGACCCCCCAAATGGACACTTTCCCTTTTCTTCTTTCCACCTCTGGAACACAGTACAAATGACATTATTCACTCATAGGCAGGCCACCACCTCGGCTACAAGTCATGTTAGCATGGTACCCATGCCGTGACAGTCCTGTCAGGAAATAAATGTCCTCGATATCCAAGGACAATGTCTGGACCCCTACGTGGAATACTTGTTGTTCCACGTCCCACATATGAACGAGGTACTCCAACAGCGTAACTTGGGCCCTCATACCCAGGATCCGAAAGAATTTTAGGAGACCACAGTCTCGCAAAGTGGCAACGGTGCCTGGGTTATTCTCGGCAATAGAATCATCTAATTCATGTTCTCTTTCATGCCGTTCCATAACCATGGTGATAGCCAAATGATTGCATAACAAACATAAGAAGAAGTTTAGCAACTCTCTTCAACCATTGGTACATTTTTTATTGAGCAAACATTACAAAAATTTTTCACTTTGTGGTTCTCACAGGTTCCCCTTTGGCACAGTACGAGGTTCTCGTAGGTGCCTTTGGGGCCACCTACAAGAATGATGCATTCTCGCAGGTCCCATGTGGCTAGCCTGCGAGAATGCCTGAGCGCAAATTTAATCCCTAAAACAAGCTCAAAAACTTGAAAACTACCAATGAAAATTAAAAATTGCACCATGAAAAGATAGAAGACAAGGAGCTTACCTCACTTCCGGAGACGGTTCGCCAAATGGTTGCTCATATCTTCCACAATTGAGAGACAAAATTCAAGGGAAAAATAAGGGTTTTGGGCTAAAAACTTGGCAAAGTTACAATGACTATGGTAAAAAGAACTTTTACCCACTTATATTTACTTTTTTATCATTTTTATTGGTTTTTATAATTGTTTTATTTATTAAACCTAATGCCTTATACCCCTATGAGTGTGAATTTTTGTAGACATGACGACTTCGATGTCCATACACAGGGATACAGATGTTTTTATCTTTTTCATCGCATGTTTAAGTTGTTTTTTATGGTTTTTGCACAAAACCTCGAGCTTGGTCTTTGTCCGTTCTCACGCTCGAAAATACATGAGAACGTAATAGAGCACACTTTTATCACTTTTTCGGGCTCAACAAGGTTATACGAAAAAGGAACCCCTTGGAGTCCTCTTTAATCTCTTTTCAGACTCTCTAAACATGAAAAGATCGCCGAGGGATCTTGCTATTTTCACTCTCGTTAAAGTATTTGAAGAAAGCGTCTGTTGGGAGATAATTTATCTCTTTTTCGGTCTCATCAAACTATTTTGTGAAAAAGGAACTGAGAGAGTTTTATTTTGAGTGTTTTTCCAGACTCTATAATCATGAAAAACCTTCTAATTTTCTATCTTTAGACTCGTTAAACAAACATTGAAAGACCCGTAATGGGACCGAACCACTCCTTCCTAGGGTTCATTAAACATACTCTAAAGGACTCATCTGAAGGATGAGATTACATTAACAAGCATATGTTATCCTCCTCAAGCTTGCGTAAAAATAAAGAGGTACTCGCCATAAATGGTGGGGGAAAATTTTGGGAAAGGGACGTTTTTTCATATTCATATTATTGGCAGTAAGTGTCTCTGTTGAACATGACACCCCCTTATTCATTATCTGAAGCTAGTTTGGAAAATCCATTTGTCTCTCATTTGATTTGCTACAAGGTCATATCCTGAGTCGTCTATGAGTCAGTGCTGCCAAATCATTGGTCATGTCATTCATATGTTCAAGAGAAGTTCATCCGAAATTGAGTCGGCCATCTGTAGTTGTCCATTCTCTCTGTGTCAGCCTTCCCTGTGTCCAGTCCAACTTACATCATACCTTGTTTCACCTTCAAAATTTCTTACTCATTTTGTGTCATTGATGGGGGATACATCAAGGCCCTCCTGTGATGAGTTTTGTTCCGTTGTCTCCAGCTCATTATCTGGAAACAAGACTTAGAAATTATTTGGTACCTTGGAACTTGGATGCCTCAATGGCAGGTTTTCATCATTGACCCCTAATCGGGAGATTATGTCGATTGTTCGACCTCAACTCATTTATTCACATTCGGTGGATTGTACTAGCGTACCTTGGAAGTCATTGACATTAATGGTGATTTCCCTCACACTTGTTAACGGTTTCATCAATGACCAGTAATCAAGTGGTTTCTACCATGTTCGACTTCAACACATGTAATCACATGGTTAGATTCATACTTTTAGGTGACGTGATTGAAGACCCTAGGTCTCATCTCTTAGATCTAGGATGTGATGGAATATGTATAAATTGCTAACACATAGATCCAGTTTGTATGTATCGTGGCTATGTCGTCTTAATTTGAATCTTCTTGCATGGACCCATAGTGTATTCTTGGTGGCTATGCGATATTTTGATGACATGGATCCATGGTGTATGATTGGTGGCCATGAACTATGTTTATGATGTCATCTATTCATGATCTGAGTATGGAAATTCCTACCTCAGAACTAGTATGATATTCTGCAAATGCTTGATTTTTTGTAGGTTTTGTATTAGGTGCACTCCTGGTTTCTGACACACACACACAGTTTACAAAGTATTTCGAATGTCACTGATTCTAGCCTCATACTTTGGGGGGCATTCTGTTACACATGATTTTGGTCATCTTGGTGATGTATTAACAAGGGTGTACTTGGGCTCCCAACAAGAACTTTCTCCTGAGAAAAGTGGTATTTATCTCCTTCCAGAAAACATATTTTCAAAGTGATTTCGCAGGTTGCTTATAGCCTAGGGTGCGAGAATGACCCATTCTCACAGGCCACCTTCATATAGGGTGTGGAATTCTTGTACTGTGCTCTATACATAGGGTGTGAACTTGTTTTCAAGCTTGGAAAAGGGGAGAAGTCTCGAGGGTTCTAGAAGGGAATCTTCTAGAAAATGGGTTGGCATTCATATGGTTATCATTCTACTGGTTTCCCTGATTTGGTGGGATCATTCTCATCCATGTAACCATCTCCCCCTCTCCTATATATTGAAAGGATTCTCATGGAAAAGGTTAAGCAATATTAATTGGAGAATTGGTGAAGGAATTGTGTGAAGAACCCAGCTTGAACAGAAGCTTGGAGACTCTATTAGGTCTATCAAGAGGAATTGGATCTTCTTCCTGCAAAGATAGAGAAAAGTGTGTGTGTTGGAACCAAGAGTCACCGAAAGGAAGATTGTGACATCAAGGTGATCAGGTTGTATCTTCTACTTTCAATTAATATGATACAGTGGCATGTCCTTTTCCCATAAAATCATTCTTACTTTATTGTGTAATTCCTTGATCATACACATAAGTCAACGATTGAATACATTTTTATATCTTCACTTTGGTTGGTTTGTGTTGTCTTGGTCTTGACCTCATGAGAGCACCAGAGTGAAGAGGAAGAAACAGAGACCTAAGGAAGCGATACAAAGGTATGTCACTTGTTCCTCCTTACTAGCTATTTCAATGGTCGTAACTTAGGGAAAGAGTCATGTATTGTCCTGTTTTGTTCTAGATCTAGGTGGATCTAGGGAGATCTGTTAGTGTCCACACCTACCGATTAGTCTGATAATAATAATCACAGTAGTTTAACCCTTGACGGTGTTTTCCCCAAGGAGTTACCTCACAGTTCTAGATTCAGAGAAAGCCTCTTGGAACTCCTACAGTCTCAATAACTCCATGAGATTACCCCTCCATGTTTCATAACTTAAAGTTCTATGAGCTAGGAAGGTCCTTCCTTCAAACCAGTAGCCTAAGATACCTTAGGCTCATTCCCATGACCTTAACTAAATACCGACTAAGAGTAGATCTTATAGCCCGTGATTCATCATAGGGTCCATATAAACAAGATCTAGGAACCCTACGCTAAGTCCGAAAGGAGCTAAATCTTGATGGCTTCAAAGCTTCAGGACCTTGACTCCCTAGGATGTCAAACTTCATAACCGTAAAAAATACTCGAATTCCTAAGTATTAAAAGGTTGTGAGTGGTTGATATGGGGAGTTCATTGGGGCCCTTTCTTGATCGTCTGATCATCTAGTGGAAGATTTCGCGTATGGCACTTTGACGAAGTTCCAATTCAGGAGAATGGAGATGCTATAGCATCAAACTCCCCAAACGACAAAGTTATGAAATGAAGGAGAGTTGTAGATTTGGGGGAGAGAATTAGGAGTGATGCCTATAGTCCAATCATTCGGGAGAAGGGACCCACACAAGGTACTTCAGTGAATTCCTGCTTCAGGAAAGTGGAGTGGAAGTGAAGCCAAAACCCTCGAAGGTCAGAGATGAGAGATGACCAGGATTGTTGATCTAAGGATCCTTCGAGTTCTCTCCTAGCCGTTGGATCTACGATGAAGTCATCCCGACATTGAATTCTTCGGGAGGACCGAGGTGTTGTAGCTTCAAAACCCCCGAAGGCTGAATTCAAGAAGGGTTGAGGACCATCGATTCTCAGATTCTTTGGGATCCCTCTTAGCTATCAATATATAGGGGATGCATGGCGCTAGGTACTTGATTTCAAAGACTGGGAACTATGGGGAATTTGAGATGGGTTGTGTCGATAATATCTGAATCCAGAAGTGACAAGAGCCGTCTATTTGAGGATGCTTCAAGACTCTTCCTGACCATCATATCTAGGTTGTGCTCAGCCCAATGTTGACTATATTCAGGAGAAAGGAGGATTTTACATCGCAAAATGCCTGAATGTTGAAGCTCGAAGTGACAAGAGTCATCGACTTGAGGACACTTCAAGACTCTTATTAACCATCACATCTAGGCTATGGTCATCCTAAAGCTGACTAAATTCAAGAGAAAGGAGGAGTTTGTATTGCAAAACCCTCGAACGTCGAATCCCTAAAGCAACAAGATCTGTATATCTATGGGTCTACGTGACTAGATCTCGACCATGACATTTGAGGGATGTTAGAAGGCTATCGTTTTAGAGTGACATGGTGCAGTGACATCACCCAGGGTTATGTGGACCCATGATAGACGTGCCACGTGTCACTTGGATTCGATCATATCATAGATCCTATATACCTACTGGAACGTGACATGTGTCAGCCACGATGATGGCGCATGTCACCCCTGGCCCTTCCACCTGTCAGCTCTAGGTACTTGCCCACCTAGCCAAAGGGGTTTTTAAAGTGACTAGGACTCTGGGAGTCCAGGACTTCAGGACTCTGGAGGGTTGGGGTGTAGTATGGTAGAGAGAGATCGAAAGTACCGAAGGTCAGAGCCACGTGGAACAATTACGAGACTTTGGAAGTTTGAAACTTCGGGTGGTCTCGCACGTAGATAAAAAAGAGGTGTGAAGTGTCTAAGCACTAAATTCCTCCACAACTGATATATGAAAAAGAGATTAAGTCTAGTCATCTGAATGGACGACAGATGGTCTTTCACTGTGGAGAAAGGAACTTAGAAACAATATGTGTGAGGTGGATCCATGTGGGTAGCACGTGGCCCTCAACCAATAAACACTTGAAAAAAATTGGGAAGCCATAACTTGCAACCAAAATCTTGGATTTGAACCTGGTAGCAGTTATTACAATGCTATGGGTGATTAGAATAAAAACAAACATAAATTAATGCAGTCCTTCTGTAGAGCTTATCCGAAGTACAGAGGTAGCTGCATCTTGGACCCACAACCAGTCATGTGGATTAAAGACATACGAAGAGAAGTCAAATTCCACCCAAGATATGAAAACGTGGTCCCATAAGTGGCCACACTAGGAGAATTACCTTGAGAAAATCCCAACCTAAATGTAGGGGACACTCATTAGGAGAGTCCTCTGGAGAGGAAACTGGCAACTCCAGGGGATATTCTAGTAGCAATGTTAGCTCACATTCTCAAAGGAATGGAAAGAAGTGAAATCATTCAAAAAGTCATGATCCTGAATATTTCAAGAAAGACAAACCACCCTCTTTTGATGGAGAGATTAAGAAGGGGGAAGAGGCAGAATCTTTGCTTCTTAGTTTAAAGAAGTATTTCAGAGTCCATGACTACTCTAAAAAGTTGAAGGCTTGAATAGCCATCTTCAACCTAAAAGAAAGGCTTCCATTTGGTGGGAAGATATTAGGAATGTGAAAGGAATCCATGAGAAGGACTTTTCATGGAAACAATTTAAGAAACACTTCAAGAAGAAGAGTACTTCGGGATTCAAGAACAAGAGGTTTAAATCCTCAAGATTTAAGAAATATGGGAAGGAATCTACGATGAGCCTTCCTACTAAAAGTGTGTATCAACATAGTTTCCCCTCCCATAGTGCAAATAAACCTTTTGGAGTAACCTCAGGAAATATTGGTAAGCCAAAGAAAGAACCCTTGAAATGTTGGGGTTGTGGAGAAGAACATCTATTGAGGATTTTTCCACACAAACATCAAGACAATAGGAGAGCCCACAAAATCCAATAAGATACCACAATCAATGATGTGGCTAGGAGCATGCCTCGTAATTATGCATTCTTGGATAATAAGCAAGCCGATCATAAAGCTTTAGTGGTGGAGATGGAAGGTATGATCGTCAACAATCTAGTTTCTTTTCTAATTGACCTTGGTTATAATTTGAGTTATGTGAACACTCAAACTATTGTCAAGTGTAAAATACAACCAGTTAGACATGTTAAGCCATCGTTAGTACAAATAGCCACTGGAACCAAAAGGAAAGTAGCAGAGGTCATACCAGCTTGCTAATTCTCTTTAGATGGATTGCCCACCCAAGCGTCCCTTAACATACTTCTCCTGGGGTATTATGACTTGTTGATTGGTATGGAATGGTAGCTTGGGTGGGAAATCCATCCCTTAGTCATACTATTGGTATGGAATTGTGTAAATGAATAAGGGAGAAAGATAACCCTCCAAGGGATTCAAAATCCTATCTCAGTAAGACGAATATCATCCCTTCAAATGAAAAAGTATTGCAAAAAGGGATGTCCTCTATATGCAATATAGGTGTTGGAATATATTGAGGATGACAAACCAAACCTATAGGACCACCCCATATTAAGAGAGTATAATACGTGTTCCCAGAAGAGGTATCAAGTCTACCTCTGAGAAAAGACATTGATTTCTCTATAGAATTTGCACTAGGAGCAGTGCTAGTATCTAGAGCACCCTATAGGATGAGTACACCAGAGCTAGTTGAACTCAAGCTACATCTAAAGGAGATGATGAAAAAAGGCTACATCTAGCCCAACGTGTCTCTATGGGGAGCACCAACCTTGTTTGTGAAAAATAAGGATGGCACACTCCGACTGTGCATAGACTATAGACAACCATAAAGAACAAGTATCCCTTACCAAGAATTGATGACTTGTTCGACCAATTAGGGGGTGCTTCCATTTTCTCAAAGATTGACATAAGGTCTGGATACCATCAAGTCTGAATCAAGGATGAAGAAATCCAAAAAATAGCCTTCATGATGAGGTATGGTCACTATGAATTTATGGTGGTGCCATTTGGATTAACCAATTCCCTCGCCACTTTTATGTGCTTGTTGAATAATGTACTCAACAAATTTGTAAACATATTTGTATTGGTTCTCATTGATGATATCCTAATATACTCCAAGAAAAGAGAGGAGCATGAAGAACATCTTAAATTAGTGCTACAAGTACTAAGAGAGCTTAATCTCTATGCTAATTTTAGCAAGTGTGACTTTTTCCAAAATCAAGTCCATTAATTATGCCATGTTATTTCTGAAGAAGGAGTGGCAGTAGACCTTAACAAGATCAGATCTATTATGGAATGGCCTACCCGAAAGGATGTATTTGATATCAGATCCTTTATGAGGTTAGTAGGATACTATAGAAGGTTCATAAAAGGATTTTCCAATATTGGTTGTCCAATCAGTGCCCCTCAAAAAGAAAGTGTTAAATTCACTTGGACATCAGAATGTGAAGAAATATTTCAGGAACTAAAATACCTTCTGACCCATGCATCCATGATGAATATTGTAGACCCTAATAACGACTTCCTCATGTGTAAAAATTCCTGTAACGAAGGACTCAGAGGAGTCCTTATGCAAGAGGGATGTGTAATTTTCTACTAATCCATAAAATTAAATTAGCATGAAATCAATTATGTGACCCATGATCTAGAGTTGGCTTCCATAGTGCACGCTTTAAAAATGTGGAGGCATTACCTCCTAGGTAGGATATTTGTACTTATGACAGACCATTGTGGGTTGAGGCACCTGTTTGATCAACCAAAATTTAATGCTAGGCAATCTAGGTGGTTGGCTCTCCTTAGTGAGTTTGATTTCAAAATCAAACTCATCAAAGTAAAGGAAAATAGTGTAGTTGATGCCCTTAGAAGAAGTGTGAAAACAATTCACCTAGCAACAATGAGCACCTGTAAAATGGATGTCAGGGAGAGATTCCAAAATGCATAAGAAACATAGTCATTCTTCAATACCGTGACATCATACCTAAGGTAAGAGCCCACATGGATAAAGTATCAAGGCTATCATATGTTGGATGAAGGTCGTTGACCTACATAAATAGATTTATATTCTAAGTTGTGATGACTTGAAGAGGTTCATCATGGATGAACTACACAAGAGACCATATACTAGTCATCCAGGTTATCATAAAATGATTATAGCCACTAGAAAAAAATTCTATTGGCCTGGATTGAAAAAGGACATAGCTTACTATCTAGCTGAGTTTATAGAATTCCAACAAGTTAAGGTAGAACAATGACACTCAGTAGAGTTTTTATAGCCTCTACCAATTCCATAATGGAAATGGGAAACCATTTTTATGGATTTCATCACCAGATTACCAAAATCGACCAAGCAGAATGATGCCATGATGGTAGTGGTGGAAAAATTGAGCAACTCTGCTCACTTTGTTCCTATCAAATCAACTTGCAAGGAAATATATATTGCCAACATCTTCATGAAGGAGATATTCATACTATATGGCATGCCTAGGGAGATTCTATATGATAGGGACCCAAAATTCACTACAATCTTTTGGAAATTCTTGATGGTTGGTTTTGAGACTAAATTTTTGTTTAACACAACCTATCACCCCCAAACTAATGGAAAAACAGAAGGAGTAAACCAAATATTAGAAGACATGTTAAGGATGCATGTAATGCATCATCCTAATAAGTGGGAAGACTACCTACCATTGATAGCATTTTCCTACAACAACGGTTATCAAGAGTCATTGAAGATGAGCCCTTTTGAAGCCCTCTATGGTAGATAGTTCAATAGTCCAATCAGATAGAGTAATCCAGTGGATAGAATTACAATCAGACTCGACATGCTAAAATAAATGGAACAACAAGTGATTCAGATAAAGAAAAATCTGAAAATTGCTCAGGAAAAATCTGAAAATTGCTCAGGATGCCATGAAACAAGCATATCCATTTTTGTTTACTTCTATATACACAAAGCACGTTGATAGATAGAACATCGAGGACGATGTTCCTTTAAGGGGGAGGGGATTATAACACCCATGTTTCCCCTAGTTTGTAAATATAAATATATGAGCCAAGAAGACTATGGAAAACCAAATATGTGTGAATGTTTGATTTGATGGAACTTTGTATAAAAGGTCAATGATTGCAAATTCTGTTATTTAATAGAAAATGGATAAGTGCTTCATGACTGCTAGAAAGGGGGCTTGCCAATAGAGACCACAGATGTTATGAAATACGGTGAGGCGATCCTAGAATGGTTGAGATAAACCCCACCAAACCAATACTTTGTTGGATTTGATTGCTTAGGATGAGAACAACCCTCTGACCCAGGAATGAATTACAGTCAGGGTGGTAGTTGGGAAGATCTCCCCAAGAGTTAATGAGGGGATGGGGTAGAGAAACCATCTATAAGGCTTATAGACCTGACCAAGGACTCGAAATTCAGGCCACACACAATCATTTTGAGGAAGGAAATAAAGAAAGGTGTGGTGGACAAAGGAAGATCTGCGAAGAGTGCAGAGAAGATAACCTAAGATCTCAGGTTTGATGAAGAACTATGAAAGAGAGTGAGCTCTAATTGTAGGAAATAGAGACTGAGTCAGGAGAAGGAGATTAACCTTTGTCCCTATCTATGAATGAGTTGGGAGAAGGAGAGTAACCTTCGTCCCTATCTATGATTGATTTGGGAGAAGGAGATTAACCTCCATCCCTATCTATGAATGAGTCAGGAGAAGAAGATTAACCTTCATCCCTATCTATGATTGATTTGGGAGAAGGAGAGTAACCTTCGTCCCTATCTATGACTGAGCTGGGAGAAGGAAAGTTACCATCATCCATAAATTTCATTGAGCCTGAAGAAAAGATTCAATCTCAAAGTATCATGGTCTAGCTTGAGGGTGGTTGTGGTAAATTCGTTAGGAGTGACTAGGCCTATGGTTGGGTGGAAATAGGCACCCCTTTCAACAGTCACATCACATCTTATGGTTCTGATAAGTTTTTTCATGCTTTGTGATTTGAAATGGAATAATGAATGAGTGCATGGATGTATACATTTAAGATTGGCGTCTGTTTTGAATGATTGAGTGATGTGTATGTATTTATCTCCTTAAGGTCTTATGCTTCTGCTTGATTGTTCATATGCTCCAGTTTGCCCCTTGAATGTGTTTTCCCCAGGGAGTTACCTCACAGTTCCAGAGTCAGAGCAAGCCTCTTGGAACTCCTACTGTCTTGGTAATTCCACTAGATTACCCCTCCATGTTTCATAAATTAAATTTCTGCGAGCTAGGAAGCTGCTTCCTTAAAACCAGTAGCCTAGGAGACCTTAGGCTTGTGCCTGCTGTTCCTAAAGTAGATCTTATAGCCCTATATTTATTATAGGGTCCATATGACCAGGCTCAAGGAACCCTACGCTAAGTCTGAAATGAGATAACTCTTGATGGCTTCAGAGCTTTGGGAGCTCAAAGACCTAGGATGTCAAAATTCATAACTGTCAAAAATACCTGAATTTCGAAGTCATGAAAGGTTGTGAGTTGTTGATCTTGGGAGTCCTTTGGGGCCCCTTCTCGACTATCCAATCATCTAGTGGAAGGTTTTTGCGTATGGTACTTCGACGAAGTTCCACTTCGGGAGAATGGAGATACTATAGCATCAAACTCCCCGAACGTTGAAGTTACGAAGTGAAGGCGAGCCATATATTTTGGGGATATTGTTAGGAGCCCCGCCTATCGTCCAATAATTAAGGAGAAGGGACCCGCACATAGTACCTTGACGAAGTCCTGCTTCGAGAAAATGGAGTGGCAGTGAATTTGAAGCCCCCAAATATTGGAGACGCAAAGTGACCATGAATGTTCATCTTGGGATCCTTTGGGTTCTCTCCTAGCATTTGGATCTATGATGAAGCCATTGTGATGTTGACTACTTCGAGAGGACCAGGGCGTTGTAATGTCAAAACACCTGAATTCCAAATTCATGAAGTGATGAGGACCGTCGATACTCAAATTCTTAGGGATCCCTCTTAGCCATCGATATATAGGGGATGCATGGTGCTAGGTCCTTGATTTTGGAGACTGGGAAATCTGGGGAATTTGACGTGAGGTGTGTTGATAAGCTCTGAATCCTAAAGTGAAAATATCTGTTGATTTGAGGATGCTTCGAGAATCTTCCTAACCATCAGATCTAGGCTATGGTCAATTTGGTGTTTACCAAGTTTGTAAGAAAAGAGGAGTTTACATCGCAAAAATCCCAAATTTTAAAGGCCGATGTGAATAGAGTCTTCGATTTGAGGATGCTTCGAGACTCTTCCTGACCGTCATATCTAGGCTGTGGTCATTCTGACACTGACCAACTTCGGGATAAATGCGGATTTTTCATTGCAAAAATCTTGAACGCTGAATCCACGAAGCGAAAAGAGTCATAGATCTATGGGTCTATGTGATCGGATCTCAACTGTGAGATTTGAGGGATGTTAGAAGGTTGACAGTCTGAAGTGGCATGGGACAATGACATCACCCATGGTGACGTGGACCCATGAAAGATGTGCCACATGTCAACTGGATTTGAGCATATCACATGTCCTATATAACTAATGGAGCATGACACGTGTCACCCCTGATGAGGACACGTGTCACCCTTGGCCCTTCTACATGTTATCTTGTTGTACGTGCCCACCTAGCTAAAGGGGTTGTTGAAGTGATCAATACTTCGGGAGTCCAAGACTTTGGAACACCAGAGGGTTTGGCGTGTAGTATGGTAGAGAGAGACCGAAAGGATTGAAGGCCAAAGCCACGTGGAAAGATTACGGGACTTTGGAAGTTCAGAACTTCAGGTGGTCTTGTGCATAGATATCAAAGAGGTGTGAAGCACCGAAATGTCGAATTCCTCCACAAATGATATATGAGAAAGAGATTAAGTCCATTCATGGGATCGAATGATGAATGGTCTTCAACCGTGGAGAAAGGAACTTAGAAATAGTATGTGTGAGGTGGATCCACGTGGGTGACACGTGGCCTTCAACCAATGAATGCCCAAAGAACTTTGGAAGACATAACTTGCAACCCAAATCTTGGATTTGATCCTAGTAGCGGTCATTAGAATTCTACGAGTGAGTAGAAGAGGATAAAGACCTCAAACAGAGGATTTGAGATGTTAAGGAGAGTGAAATTTTGATTCCCCATCTCTAGGAAAGTTACTCAGGGGTCGAGTGTGTTACAATGACACTGTCTTAGAACTTCTCTCAAATTTCAAACAAACTACCACTATTCATATAGCCGATCACATCCATGAATGGAATAGGTGTCGTAGTTTGTGTAAAGAAGAAACCACCAAAGAACAACGTCCTGATTGGTTTCTCAAATCCCTAGTCTCTGTTATTGCGAAGGATGTAGAATCCACTTTTCCTCAAATGGAAGAGGAGGCCATCAACAAGGCCCAATAGTTTCACCTCATCTATTCTCAATCAGGTTACTTATACACAGTGTTTCTTGATGGACCTATACCCATACCATTTAGCCAAGACAAACCTGGGATGTCCCACACTGCGGATGGGTTGATTGGTTTCATGACACACCACAACTCTTACATCCAACCGCCACCTATTTATTGTGCACCTTAGTATTTGCAACCCTATGGAGGGGCAGCGTATTACTCTCCTCTCACTCACCCACCACCATATCCTGTTTCTCCCCCTCTATCAATTGGTTGAACCTTACCGATATCCATGATGCGTCCGACCTCTCAACCAAGTTCAGGTTCACCTGCTACTTTTTCATACAACCTGGCAACTATCGAAAGTGATTCACCTTCCTATGCACCCTATGGATCATTGCCACAAAAAAATCCATATTTTATGTTTCCTGGCCCTCCACAGTCTTTTTCTCCTCCACCTAGACAACCCCATTCCGATGTTAATTTTTTTCAGCCCTCTCCCCTTCAACAACTTCAAAATTTTGAACAGATGAATACGAAAAATCTGGTCCATCAGATGAATAATGCCAAGAATAAAGGAAAAAACTGAAACAATAATAATCTGGGACAAGAAGGAAATAACCCCCAACAAAACCATTATGCTGGGGGAAACCTGAATCAAGGTGAACAAAACCCTCAAGGGGAGAATAACAACAAACAAAAAGGGAATAACAACAACAATCTTCATACTAACTTCCCTTGCGCTCTCGGTGGTGAGTATGATCGTTATACTCACCATTTTTCCCAAATTTCTGACTTCAAATGGATCAAAGACTCCATGAACCCGCAACACCCTCCAATGTCGCCTGCCCCTCAGGAGGCCCCACAAAAGTATTTGCAACAGCCACCTCCGACCGTTTTGCAAAACCCCATTCTACACCAAGGTGTGATGAATACCCAATAAGAGGTACACCCTTCCCCACCACAAATGGGGCAGTATCAAAACCCAAGTCCCAATCAAACTGGAAATTTGGTCGATCACAATATCCTCCTTACCACTACAGAAGAAATTATTTTGCAGACATGCAATTGCAAGTATGGTGTTCTCGCTGAATCTACTCCAACCACCTTAGAAACAACTCCAACTATAGCTAGACCACCCTTGATGATTCCACTCCTTAACATTGAACCAAACATTCACATACCACACATTCCATTATGATGAAATGTCAATAAACCTCATGCTAGGGCAACACATAACTACAATCTTGTTGATGACTTAGCATAGTCTCCAACAACCATGTTTGTATTGGAGGTCCTCCAAACCTATCAAATGCAACAAAAATCCTTGCTTTCCCCCTTGGGGGCAGTCGACCTAATTGATACTAGACTCATTACCTTTGATCTAGATAGCACAAAACTACGTATCCATGCCCTGGTAGCTTTTCAGATACTAGATAATATTTAGAACATCACAATACATTGATGTATCATCGATGAAGGTGCATCCACATGCATCATGTCCAAAGTAGTATGGAAGAAACTCAACTCCCATAAGCTAGTGCCATATGCCATCACCTTCTAGGCTTATGATGGTCGACCCTCATCCCTTGAAGGGCTCTTCCAAAATTTCCTCTTTGAACTAAGGGGAAAACCCATCCTCATTGACATTGAAGTTATCGATCCACTTGATTACAATATCTTGTTTAGACGTAGCTATATGTATTCTATGAAGGTGGTGTCTTCTTCTGTGTTTTGAACAATGATGTTCCCCCACAACAGGAAAATCATCATCATCAACCAAATCACACATTATGAGCCTAACCATTCTTCCAACATTGATAGCATCTCCCCCTTCTCCGCACTAGCCCGGACACTTATTCGGTCATAGACATGGGTCCTGAAGTTTTCAAGGACCCATCCTTGCTGGGGGCATATCATGGAGCGCCAACCTTCCTACACCCTTCAACACAAGTGTGTGTTGTGTCTTCTAATGGAACAGATCCCAAAGCCACTATTCTTCCCATTGAGGCCTCTCCTCACATCTAGGTTCTGTCATTTGAAGGACCATTACCTCATGAATTTCCTGAGAACCTGACTACACCNGCATGGTGCTTGCCATCCCTGCATGATATCTTCATCCACCTACTATGGTTTCTCAACTATCTCTCCCTCCTTAGACATAGGGAATCCCCATGCAGATCCCAGTACAGGTTCCTGTTGCACCACCCTCACCGCCAATAGGTTAATCCTATGCCACTGCTAGGGGCAAACGAAATAAGAAAGATCCCACAACACCACTTCCTCCCCAAATTCAACCTCCTTTCGCACTATGTGAAAGAGAAGGACACCCCACTAATATATGTCCTACTCTTCTTGAGTTATGCAATCTAATTCATCTCCCATGAGAAACCACATTTATCGCTACTCCACCAAGTACACCCACTGTTAATCCAGAGTCCTCCATTGTACACAATAAGGGTTTGCGAACCAAATTCACTTGCACCATTTTTTTAGACTATGGCCACTACACTCATCATTTCCCAACTCTACCTCAATTTCACCAAACGTTAGCCACATTACACCGAACCTCTCATCTAGATCCTTCTCAGCCAGCCCCTACTGGGCCTCACCTCACTGATATTTGATATATTTCATCGTTAGTACCTACCTTAATGAGACACTCTCCACAGTATTAGGACATTCACTTTATTTCCAACGGTCCCTCACACCCTATACATGATATGCCATCTGTGTCTTCACCCCTAGAGGAAAACCACATTGTGACAGTTCCTCCTATCACCTCCTAGGATCCACTATATTCTCACATATTTCACTGTGATGAAGATATCCTGGAGGAAATCACTACCCTCGATTACCCATGGAATGCACTCCATCGTCGAACACTTTTTATTTCATAGGAGGCCTTTCATCCTCCTACTTGAGCCTCCATATGCATAATCAAAACAAAGGATTTTATTCCTTCAATGCATATATACCAGTTCAATAACCCTATCCCTGTCCCATATTCTTTCAAAGAAGGAAACATGGCCAACATCTCCCCCACTGTCAAAATTGACATTTCCATTAAACCGAGAATCAAAGAGGAAATCACCATTGGCGTCACATGCTCCCCTAAAGAACTCATTTCTTACAAAGTTCTCTTTCAGGAATACTGGGAGATTTTTTCTTGGTCATATATGGAGATTCCCAACCTTGATCCATCTATAGTCGAACATTGCATCAACACTTGGCTAGATGTCACCCTAGTTGATAAACAACAGTGACCCCTTCACCCATCCAAATCCATGGCTATCAAAGACGAAATTGACAAGTTACACGCTATTGGATTCATTTACCCCATCGCGTACACTTCATGGGTCTCCAACCCTGTCCCTGTTAACCAAAAAAAGGCATTATTCAGATTTGCACAGACTTTCGTGATCTCAATCACTCTTGTTCCAAAGAAAAATTACCAACCCCCTTCATCGACCAAATCATCGATGACTGTGATGGCCATGAGGCATTGTCCTTTATGGATGGGTTCTCGGGCTATAATCAAATCCAAATCCATCCAATAGATCAGTATAAAATCTCTTTCACTACCCCTTGGGGTACTTTTTCTTATCACGTCATGCCTTTTGGACTCAAGAATGCAGTTGCTATATTCCAACGGAGCATGACTCATGTTTTCCATGATATTTCTTGTATAATCCTTTCTTATTTGGATGACCTCACTGCTTGATCCAAAAAATGACTCATCATTTAGACAACTTACGCATCATTTTCCAATGACGTCGCCAGTACAATATCCGCTTGAACCCCCTCAAGTGTGTATTTTGCGTCACTACTGGATGCCTCCTTGGGTTCATTGTTTCCCAACATGACATCATGGTGTGGACCCCCTCGAGGTCCAATCTATCATAGAAATTTCCCCACCAAGGAATTTACATGAACTACAGAGCTTGCAAGGCAAAGCCAACTTTCTATGTTGCTTTTTCCTAGACTACACCACTTACGCAAATGGTTTCTTCCACCTACTGTGTCATGATATTCCATTATGATGGGATGAACATTCTCAAACAAAATTTGATGATTTAAAATCTACCCTATCCAACGCCCCTTTGATTATTCCTCCAGACTATGATCGTGATTACATCCTCTACTTTTCATCGTCATCTGTGTTAGTAGTAGGAGTCCTCATCCAATTAGGGGATGATGGGCGTGAACATGTCATTTCCTACATCAGTAAAAATATTTCAGGACCACCCTTGAAGTATAATCATGATGAGAAAATTTATCTACCAGTTGTCCTCACAGTCCAAAAGCTATGCCATTATATCCTGCTTCGAACTACCAAGGTCATTGCATATTCAATCCCCATACAGTACTTTCTTAGTCGACGACAAATCAATGGAAAATTTTCCCAATGGATCGTTATCCTCCAAGAATATGACCTAGATTTCTCAAATCCCAAAAGTAATAAAGAACTTGTCCTCACCAAAATCACTACAACTTTTCCCTCGAATGCCATAGCTTCCCCCATCAATACAGATTTTCCCGACAAACACCTGTTCTTCATCCCCTTCGATGAACCCTAGTACGATGACCTCCTCGTCTACCTACAGACATAAAATTTTGGGTCTCATCTCTCTGAAGATGATTTTCGATGCATTCTCCATCATGCGCCATCAATATCTCCTCATTGAAGACATCCTTTATCGATGCGGGGTCGACACCATCCTTCGCCAATGTTTGACCATCGACGAAGTTGATAGAGTCTTGAATGATTTCCATAGCGGTGCTTGCGATGGCCACCTCTCAGGTATTTCCACCACCCAAAAAATCATTCAAGAAGGGTACTTCTGGCCCACATTGTTTCATGACTGCATCCACGTTTTCAAACAATGCAACAAATTCCATCTCTATGCAAACAAAGCATGAGCATCACCAACTGTTCTACATCCATTCATCATCACTGACCCCTTCTACAAATGGGGCATCGATTTTATGAATTTCCATCCTCTGTCTAGTAATGGACACAAGTACATTTCTGTGGAAGTTGATTACTTTACTAAATGGGCCGAAGTCATGCCCACTTTCAACAATACCACTAACACAACAATGCATTTTTTCTTCAACCAGGTCATTACTTGATTAAGAGTCGTACTACAGTTAGTGTCTGATCATGGTAAACACTTTGAGAATGATATCTTCATGGAACTCTCCTGAAAGTTAGGATTCTCCCATGAGTTTGCCTCCCCATACTACCCTCAGTCCAACAGAAAGGCCAAGGCTATTAAAAAAATCCTCAAAACCATGCTACAACATACCGTCAACAAACATAAGACTAACTAACATCATATATTGTTTTCCATGTTATGGGATTATCGCACGACAATCAAAATTGCCATCAATTTTACACCTTTCCACCTTGTCCATGGGATTGAAGCTACCCTCCCTATAGAGTTTTAGATCCCCACGTTACGCACTTCCATCGAGCTATTACTTGACACTTCTCCAATGGAGTAGCGCTTTTTGACCTTAGAGTCACTAGATGAAGATCGTTGATCTTCATTACAGAACAATGAGTCAGCTAAAAAATGGTCCAAAACCACCTTCAACCACCATGTCAACCTTCTCTCCTTCAGCGAAGGGGATCTCATATTAGCCTACGATATCACCCACAATACCCTTGACCATGTGAAATTCGAGTCATTATGGCATGGACCCTACATCATCCAACACTACCTCACTAGGGGGGCATACATCCCGACCTCTCCATAAGTCTACCCTCTCAAGGAACCTATCAACGGGTCGTACCTAAAGAAGTTTTATGCCTAATCATATACATTCTACCTTAGGTTTTTCTTTGTACACATTTGTAGAGATTTTAGTCTTGTCTTTCACCACCATACCAGATATCTAATCTATCGTCCATTTTATGGACATATTCATTATCCATTAGCCTACCACATTGGTTACAGTGACAGTGTCAGCTGCTGGACCCAGAATCTCACTTCGGTCGCTTGGGCCCTCTGTACCCCCTCACATGTGCTGCTCCACTCCAGTGATATATGTTTGGGCTCAACCACCAACAACCAAGTTGAGTACGCCATTTTCATTGGTCTCCTCGCTGAGGTCAGTCATCTTAGCATTTTATTAGATTCCCAACTTGTCGTCCTGTAGCTCAACAATATATATCATGTTCACTATCCTTTCCACTTTTGCAAATACTTGCAATTTAGACTTTTATATTGCAACTTTGATTCATTCACATTTACACATATTCCAAGAAAATTTATTCAAATAGAATATAATATCGATAACATAGTATTAGATTGACATTTATCACATCAAAACATCATCACATATACATAAACATCATAAATCATAAAAAAAAATCAACACATGGAGACAAACATGATCCAAAAATAATATTCCCATATATATATATATATATATATATATATATATATATATCATCATCATCATCATCATCAATAATGTAACAAGTGTTTACCAAAATATGAAGTACATCGCCCGTAGGCACATGAGTCCCCTCCTCCCTATAGGTACAAAATGGGTACCCCCTACCCTATACAAAATGGGTGTCAACTACCCTGTACAAAATGGGATCTCAAACCTATAAATACAGAACAAAACACTCATGGTTCCCCCAGAGCCTTCATTTTCTGATCAATTCTCAGCCATGGGATCCTGGTCCTGCCATCTACACATTCACATTCCCCGGATCATCATCTGAACTTGGCCCCGAAGGATATTTTTTTCTCACATCATGATCAGGTACACATGCTCATGTTCAACATTATCAAATAACTGCAATATGTTCTTTTTCATCATATATTGTTCATGTCATGTATTTGGTTTTCATGTGTGCATGTACCCATTCATCAAAGCGACATCACCCCTTCAGGTATATGTTCAAAACTGACATGTAATTATTCCCTCTGTAAATCAATTGCATCTCCTAGTCACACTCTCTCACATTTACCTTTAGGGTCCTTACACTTAACTCTACAGTACCATCACCTCTGCTACATTTTGTATTGTCACCTGGTAGCACTCTCCCCCACATGAGTTGTCTCATTAGTAGTTCCCCTTGGAATCTTGACACTCATGTTGATTTCACCCCCTAGGGATAGGAGTCTCGATAGTCTTTTGCACTTCCGAGACTGAACCCCATACTTCTTCTCATCATATTGCTAGCTTTCCCAATGGACTCCTAGGCCATATCATCTCTATTCTATTGACTGCACCTCCACAGTATCATTATCCCTCCATCTCATCCACCATCATTTTTCCCATCTATAGATTGTCCCCCATTCATTTACCTCATACAGAAACCCACCTATGGGTCCCCCCACCCTCCACTAGTTCCCTTTCACAACTTTCACCCTCATAGGACAAGCCATATTACGCTAGGGCACCCGTTTTTGTATCTGTATATCCAACCCAAATTATTCTTTATTTATTTCGTAATTGTAAAAATCCTTTTGTTTCCAGCATTTACTTAGTTTTTTGTCATCACCCTTGATGACCTTCTTTTCCCGGAAAAGAAACCCATGTCACCCTTGGTTGGGGCATCCCCTCTTTTTTCATTTTGACATCATCCACAAAAACTGAGTATCCCAAGTCCATGTACCCATGACCTCTGTGTTTTTCCACTTTGTTATCCTCTGGAATAGTTTAACCCCTTGTCTAGTCGTCTCCCTAACACTAGATATAGTTTTACGGTTACTTCCAATCATCCTTCAAACATTCCCCAACCAAGGTAAGTCTTGAGTCTCACCACATATTTACTTTGTTCATGTTACCTATCACTACCTGATCTCATCATAGTGGATTTAATGAAGCCCTTTGCTTCTGGGAGTCATGTCTCCCTTTCTATCGATATCAACATAGTTTCCAGAAAGGGGGACAATATCTTGACTCTCATTACCTTTACAATGAGGAGTGTCATATGAAACAGAGAGAATAATCATTTCTCTCTAATTCCGTTGATCCACATAACTTTCGACTTCAACAAAATCTCATGTTACGATGGGTCTTACTATGTGACTATTGCAATTGTTTCATACTAGCTAAAGACCTCTGTATTCATTAGGCCATCAATGACTACGAGACATTGACACTTCTTACAGGGGTCCTTGCCTCACTTCAGAGTATGTTCACCATTCAAAACTGTCCTCTGTCATTATCAACCACCCCTGAGGGCACTGTAGTTATCTCAATCAACATACATCTTTAGTTACCATCTCACATTTTGGTTACATGACACAAGCATTGGGCATGCCTGTCTTGTTTGTACACACATTTTATTTTTTCTCCCTGGAGAAGGTTTGGGTCCCATAGTTTCCCCTCTGCCTTCGACGGATCGCTCTTGAATATCCTCTCAGTAGTCTTCATTATAATTGCACTCTCGGTAAAAGATACATTGATGTATTTCAACTATACGTATGCTCCTAACCTCACACATTAGGGGGCATATGTTATCATTGAAATATCATCCACAACATTGCACACAAATGGTTATAGAGACACAGCAATGCCAACAACAATTATTCCACTTGCAGCTCTAAAATGCATTCAAAAGAAAAAAAAATATCCAATTGGGTCAAAAATTGACGTGTGCAGATTCACCAAAGGAAGTGCATGCACAGTGCGGGGGCCAGCAAAGCTCTCAAAGTGCACAAAGTGCAATATGTGTGACTGTGTACAAGAAAAGTGTAACACACCCATAGTGGGGCATCAAAATTTCATTCTCCTTAGGTGATCAAATCCTCCATTCAGGGTTTCTACTACACTCTGCTCATCCAGATATTTCCAACCATGCTCTCCATGCTAAAAACTGAGCCCCAAACTCGCGGATATATCTCTTCGAAGTTCCTTGGGTGTTTCTTGGTTGAGGTCCACATGGCATCCATGTGGATCCACCTCACACATGATATACCCAATTTCCTTCCACCACGGTGGAAGACCATTCATAGACCGACCCCATGACTAGAATCACTCTCTTCCATCTATGCCAGTGGTGGAGGGATTCAACATTCAGCTCTCCAGCGTTTCATGCCTCCTTACTATCTACACACAAGACCGCCCAGAGTTCCTAACTTACGAAGTACTATAAGCTCAACATGTGGCTTCGACCTTTGGGCCATCGGGCCTCTCTACCATACTACATCCTAGATCGTCTAGAGTCTGAAGTCCCAGAATCGAGGAATCCTGGTCATCTCACAAACGACGTTGGCCAGGGGGACACGTATCAGGAACTCACATGTGTTATGTTCCAAAGATCCTATAGGGTACGTGATACACACAAATCCGGGTGACATGTTGCACGTCAATATGGGGTCCATGTCACCCTGGAATGACGAGATTCTAACATTCCTCATATCTGACGGCTGAGATCCAACCACGTAGATTTACAAATCTACGACTCTCATTAACCTGGGGGTTCAACGTTCGGGAGTGTTGCGATGCAAACTCCTCTTATCTCTCAAACAACCTGATATATGAACAAAAGGGGCTAGTGCCATGCTTTCCCAGTATATCAACAACTGGGAAGGAACCTGAAGGATCCCTCTATCTACGATGTTGAGTCCTTTGCGACTCTGACCTTCTGGATCCTGACCTATTTGGTTAGGCAGGTTTACCTAGCTACCCAAGAGTCCTCCTAGCGCGGATTAATCCTTACGGGAAACCGAGTCTCTTGGTTACCTTCGGCTAGTATAAGGTTGGTAAGGTCGATCATACTCCAAAGTCCAAAATGTCTGGAGCTTTGAAGCCAAGAGGACATAGCCTTCTTAGGCCTAGCCTAAGGTTTCTGGGTATTGGTCATATGGGTTTTCTCGAACAAATATCGTCCGTTCATCTTCTAAACGAAGAGACCTTCTCTTTTCAAGGTTTGAAATTCACTATTCTTCCTGAGATTTAACATGAAATGGTTAAGGACTTGGGCATGGAATCCCAGTAGCATGACCAGGGGTCGGAAAGAGTCATCCTCTTCAGATGGACAGATTCAGTTCGACGCAGTATCTCCCATCTTGGTTGTCTTACATGATTATTCCCTAGGTAGCCTCAAGAGCAAAGCTGGGCATACAGACTATCAGTCAGAAGTGTAAGTTCATGAAGAGATGAAGGCATACACATATCATAACTATTCCACACAGAAATCATTTATAATTACATAGATGTATAAATCCAAGCATTCATACATTATTACAGATTAATACATAAAATAAGGAAAATACTTATCAGAACCAGATAACATGAAGTGACTGCTGAAAGGGGTGCCTTTTTTCTCCCAACCATAGGCTCATACACATCTAACAGATTTGACACGAGTCACCCCTGAGATAGACCATGATGCTTTGCACGTAGTCCCTTCTTCCGGCTCAATGACAGTAGGGATGGAGGTTACTGTCCTCCTCCCATAGGGCCTTGGAAATGGTTTACAAGATACCAAGCAAGGAGGACCAGCCTTGCTTATTATCTTGTATCATAAACCCCACTAGCCATATCCCTGTGACCAAAACGTTCATTTCTCATTTCTCTCTTGGACCCAAGAGCTTTTCCTCTCGTCTCTGCACTCTTCATAGGTCTTCTCTGCCCACCACACCTTTCCTTCTTGCCTATTTCAGCAGGGTTGTGTGTTTCTCGAATTCCCAGTCTGTGGTCAGTTCTGGAATATTTACATATGGGTGCATTGCTCTATCCCCTCATTAACTCTTTGAGGAGATCTTCCTACCAACCAGTCTGACTGTAATTCATTTCTGGTTTAGAGGACTGTTCTAGTCCTGAGTAATTAAATTCAATAATGTACTGGTTTGGTGAAGGTTAACACAACCTTTCTTGTTCCCCTTCACCATCTCTTTCATATCATTAGTGGTATCTTCTTTGCACATCCCCCTTCTAGCAGTCACACAACACTTATCCATTTTCTAGTAAATAACAAGATTCATATTCATTGACCCTTTATACAAAGGTCCATCAAATCAAAAGTTCACACATATTGAGTTTTCCATAGTTTCTTGGCCATTATAGTTATATTTACAAACTGGGGGAAATAGGGTGTTACAATTCCCTCCCCCTTAAAGGAACATCGTCCCGATGTTCTATCCGCCAACATGCTCTGTATTTACAGAAGTAAACCGAATTTCACATGCATGTCTCATGGGATCCCCCATTTCCCACGTAGCCTCATTCGGGCCAAAGTGTTTCCACTGTACCTTGAACTATGCAATGGTTCGGTTCCTAAGTAGGGTTTCCTTCCTTTCTAGTATGCATTGAGGTTCTGGAAGGAAATCTCCCTTCGTCTCCACCTGGATCATAGACTAGTCAATTATATGATTAGAATCATGTACATATCTCTTAAATAATGAAACATGGAAATCATTATGTGCCTTTACTGTGGGAGGGAGTGCTAGCTTATAGGCTTTAGGTCCCACTCTCTCTAAGACTTCAAAGGGTCGACAATATTGAGGTGACATCTTGGAACAAGCTTTGATTCTCAGGGAAGTCTTTCTGGGTCTAACTCCAAGATAGACATGGTCTCCTGTCTTGAACTCTCTGGGAGTTCTGTTTCTGTCGACGTAACTTTTATGTCTATCCTGAGAAATTTTCATATTTTTCTTTATCTAAATCACTTTTTGTTCCATTTATTTCAGCATGTCGGGTCCGATTGTAATTCTATCCACTAGATTATCTCAGCTGAATGGGGTATTGCACTGTCTACCATAGAGGTCTTCAAAAAGGTTCATATTCAGGGAATCTTGATAACCCTTGTTGTAGGCAAATTATACCAATGGCAGGTAATCTTCCAACTTCTTAGGCTGATGCATTACATGCATACTTAACATGTCTTCTAATATATGGTTTACTTTTTCAGTCTATCCATTAGTTTGAGGGTGATAGGTTGTGATAAACAAGAATTTAGTCTCAAAACCAACCATCAAGGATTTCCAAAATCTTGAAGTAAATTTTGTATATCTGTTAGATAAAATATCCCTAGGCATGTCGTGCAGTTTGAATATCTCATTCATGAAGATGTTGGAAATATCTATTTCCTTGCAAGTCGATTTGACAGGAATGAAGTGAGCAGACTTGCACAATTTTTCCACTAGTACCATGATGGCATCATTCTTCCCAGCCGATTTTGGTAATCTGGTGATGAAATCCATGGATATGGTTTCCCATTTCCATTATGGAATTGGTAGAGGCTATAAAAACCCTGTTGGGTGCCTGTGTTCTTCCTTAACTTGATGGCATTCTATACACTTAGCTAAATAATCAACTATGTTCTTTTTCAATCAAGGCCAATAGAATTGTTTCCTAGTGGTTGTGATCATTTTTTGATACCCTGGGTGACCAACATATGGTCTCTTGTGAAGTTCGTCCATTATGAACCTCTTCAAGTCGTCACAACTTGGAATATACAATATGTTTTTGTAAGTCTGCAGACCCTCATCTAACATCTGATAACCTTCATGCTTTATCCCTGTAGGCTATTTCCTTAGGTATGAGGTCACGGTCATGAAGAATGCATTTGTTTCTTGTGCATTCCTCAATCTTTCATTGACATTCATTTCAAAGGTGGTCACCGCTTTCAGGTGAATCATTTTCACACTTCTCCTAAGGGCATCGACCACCCTATTTTCCTTTCCTTTTATGTGTTTGATTTTGAAATAAAACTCACTAAGGAAAGCCATCCACCTAGCTTGTCTAGAATTGAATTTTGGTTGATCAAACAAGTGCCTCAATGCATAGTGGTCTGTCATAAGTACAAATCTCCTACCCATGAGGTAATACCTCCACATTTTTAAAGAATGCACTATTGCAGCCAACTCTAAATCATGGGTCACATAATTGATTTCATGCTCATTCAATTTTCTGGATTCATATAAAATTACGCATTCTTCTTGCATAAGGACTCCTCAGAGTCCTTCCTTGCAGGAATATGTGCACACAAGGAAGTCATTATGAGGTTTTGCAATATTTAGCATGGGTGCATGAGTCAGAAGGTATTTCACTACCTGGAATCTTTCTTCACAATTTGGTGTCCAAGTGAATTTAACCCCCTTTTTTCTAAAGGGTAGTGATTAGACAACCAATCTTGGAAAATATTTTTATGAATCTTCTATAGTATCCTTCCAAGCCCATAAAGGATATGAAATCAGATACATCCTTTGGGGTAGGCCATTCCATAATATATCTGATCTTGTTAGGGTCTACTACCACTCCTTCTTTAGAAATGACATGGCCTAAGTAATGGACTTGTTTCTAGAAAAAGTCACACTTTCTAAACTTAGCGTAGAGTTGATGCTCTCTTAGTACTTGAAGCACAAGTCTAATATGTTATTCATGATCCTCTATGTTATTGGAGTAGATTAGGATATCATCAATGAAAACCAATACAAATCTATCTAGGAATTTTCTGAGTACATTATTCATCAAGCACATAAAAGTGGCGGGGGCATTGGTTAATCCAAATGGCACCACCACAAATTCATAGTGACCATATCGGGTCCTAAAGGTTGTTTTTTGGATGTCTTCATCCTTGATTTGGACTTAATGGTACCTAGACCTTAAGTCAATGATTTAGAAATGGAAGCACCCCCTAATTGGTCAAACAACTTATCGATTCTTCGTAAGGGGTACTTGTTCTTTATGGTTGTCTTAATGAGTTGTCTATAATCTATGCATAGTCAGAGTGTGCCATATTTCATCTTCACAAACATGACTGGTTCTCCCCATGGAGACACACTGGGTTGGATGTAGCCTTTGTCCATCATTTCCTTTAGTTGTAGCTTGAGCTCAACTAGCTCAGGTGTACTCATCCTATAGGGTGTCCTAGACACTAGCACCACTCCTGGTGTAAGTTTTATCGAGAAGTTAATGTCTCTGTTCGGAGGCAGACCCAGTACCTCTTTTGGAAACACGTATCTATATTCTCTTAATATGGGGTGGTCCTCTAGGTTCGGTCTGTCATCCTCAGAAGATTCCAACACCTGTATTGCATATAGAGGACATCACTTTCTGCAATACTTTTTCATTTGGAGGGTGGATATTTTTCTCACTGAGACAGTCTTCTGAATCTCTTGGAGGGTTACCTTTATCCCTTATTCATTTACACATTCTAAGGTTTTATGGTAACAATCCAACTTAGTTTTATGAGCATCTAACTAGTCCATACCAATCAATATGTCATATTATCCTACGGGAAGTATATTAAGGGTAGCTTGGGCGGGCAACCCGTCCATGATGAATTGGAAAGCTGGTATGACTTCTGCTACTTTTATTTTGGTTTCAATAGCTAGTTCTACCAACCATGGCTTAGCTTGTCTAACTAGTTTCATTTTACACTTATCAATAGTTTGAGGGGCCACATAACTCAAATTAGAACCAGGGTCAATTAAAATAGAAACTAGATGGTTGGCGATCATACCTTCCATCTCTACCATCGAAGCTTGGTGGTCAACTTGTTTGTTATCCACGGCTGCATAAATTCTTGGCATGCTCCTAGCCACACCATTGACTATGGAAGCTTCTTGGATGTTGTAGAATCTCCTACTAGTTTGTTGTCTGTGGGAAAAATCCCTCAGTAGATGCTCTTCTCTACAACCTCAACATTTCAAGGGTTCCTTCTTTGGGTTATCGGTCCTTCCTAGGGTTGCTCCAATAGGTTTATTTCCACTCTGGGAGAGGAAATTTTGCTGATATACACTTCTGCTAGGAAGTATTATCCTAGATTCCTTCCTATAGTTCTTAAACCTTGAGGATTTGAACCCCTTAGTATTGAATCCAAAACTTCTCTTCTTCTTCCAGTCCTCGTGAGGTACTTTCTGACTCCCGAGTTGTTCATAACAATACCTTTCCTTATGAATAGTGTCTTCTAAGGTCTTTGGCTCATCAAACTCAATCCTGTTCCGGTAGGTATGAGGCAACCCATTGATAAATCATTGAATTTTTACCTTTTAATCCCTTATGTAGGGAACATACCTCAGCATCTCAAGGAATTTATTAACATATTTATGTATGATGAGTTGCCCAACTTGAGTTCATAGAACTCCTTAGTCTTCCTGTCAAAGTATTTCTCTGATAGATACTTCTTCTTGAAGTGTTTCTCAAATTGTTTCCATGATAAGTTCTCTTCATGGATTCCTTTCACATTCTTAAGGTCTTCCCACCAAATCAAAGCCTTTCCATTCAGATTGAAAATGGCTATTCCAGCCTTCAAGTTTTCAGAGTACTCATGAACTATGAAGTGCTTATTTAAACCAAGTAGCCAAGCTTCTGCCTCTTCCCCCTTTTCAATATATCCATTGAAAGAGGGTGGTTTGGCTTTCTT
Organism: Picea mariana; assembly: GCA_032191745.1. Classification (NCBI taxonomy): domain Eukaryota; kingdom Viridiplantae; phylum Streptophyta; class Pinopsida; order Pinales; family Pinaceae; genus Picea; species Picea mariana. The sequence continues at coordinate 35,563 of JASDQU011401102.1, forward strand.
GAACTCTTCAGGATCATGAATTTTAGAATGCCTTCGATTCTTTCCTTTCCTTTGAGAATGTAAGCTAGTTTTTCTAGTAGAATATCCTTCAAAGTTTCCAGTTTCATTTCCATAGGATTCTCTTGATGAGCATCCCTTGTCTCCAGGTTGGACCTTCCTCAAGGTACTTCTCCCCGTGTGGCCACTTATGGGACCACATTTTTGTATTTTAGGTAGGCTTTGACTTCTCTTCGTATGTCGTCGGTCCACATGACTGGTTGTAGTTCTATGCTGCAACTATCTTTGTATATTGGATAAGATCTACAACAAGACTGCATTAATTTCTGTTTTTTTTTCTTGCTCCATTATCAATCTCTCGTTTTCGGCCTTGCAACTCTATAATTCGGCCATGAGTCTTTTTATAGTTTCATCTAGATCCAGAGGGGTTTCCACTACCCTCCTTTCGTCAGACTCTTCATCTCTATTGTGGGATCCATTCCCCACTTCATGGCATGTCACCATCCTCTATTATTGTAGTTTCCCGTAGTTCACTGGTTGCTTGAGTGCTAAAAAAAAACTTGTTGTTAGCTAACAGTCTGCTAGTCCATGAACAACACATAGTTCATATTTCTTAAATAAACACACACAGATTAGAAAGATTTCATTATTTTCTTAGTAAGATTTTACCCAGACTCTTTAGGAGAGAGGTAAGGCAATGTGTCACACTTAAAATTATTGAAATATAGTTTTTATGCAACTCGTCCGTGAGCCCAAGTAGGACAAGTATTGTAACCATACTTTGATACCAATTTGTAACATACCCACAGTGGGGTGTCCAAATTTCGTTCTCCTTAGGTGATCAAATCCTCCATTCGAGGTTTCTACTACACTCTACTCGTCCAAATCTTTCCAACCACACTCTCCATGCTAAAAAAAGAGCCCATAACTCATGGATATATCTCTTTGAAGTTCCTTATGTGTTTGTTGGTTGAGGGCCATGTGGCACCCACATGGATCCACCTCACACATGCTATCCCCATGTTACTTCCCCCACGGTGGAAGACCATTCATAGACCGACCCCATGACTGGACTCACTCTCTTCCTTCCGTGCCAGTTGTGGAGGGATTTGATGCTCGGCTCTCTGGTGTTTTACACCTCCTTACTATCTATGTGCGAGACCACCCAGAGTTCCGAACTTCCAAAGTATCATAAGCTCACTACGTGTCTCCAGCCTTCGGGCCGTCGGGCCTCTCTACCATACTACATCCCAGATCCAATGGAGTCTGAAGTCTCGAACTCTTGAAATCTCGATCATCTCACCAACGACGTTGGCCAGGTGAACAAGTATCATGAAATAACACATGTTACGTACGAATGTGGATGATACGTGGCACGTCAATCTGGGGTCCACATCACCCTGGGTGACGTCACTGCACCACATCACCCTATACTGACAGGATTCTAACATTCCTTAGATCTCATGGTCAATATCTGTCCACATATATTTACAGATCTACATCTCTCATTACCTAGGGGGTTCAATGTTCGGGAGTGTTGCGATGCAAACTCCTCTTATCTCCCGAATGACTTGATCTCTGAACAAAATGGGATAGTGAAACACTTCCCCGGTATATCAATGGCTGGGAAGGAACCCAAAGGATCCCTCAATCTATGGTGTTGATTCCTTCATGGCTCTGACCTTCAGGGTTTCAGATCTCCACCTAGTTCGTCAGGAATATTCTCCTAGCTACCCGGGGCACCTCCTAACATCTGTCAATCCTTATGGGAAACTGAGTCTACTGGTTAGCTTCAGCTAGTATAAGGCCAGTAAGGTCAGTCATACTCTGAAGTCCTGAACTTTCAGAGCTCCGAAGCCAAGAGGATATAGCCTTCTTAGGCCTGGCCTAAGGTTCCTAGGTATTGGTCATATGGGTTCTCTCCAACATATCTCGTCCGGTCATCCTCCAAATGAAGAGACCTTTTCTTTTCAAGGTTTGAAATTTTCTATTCTTCTTGAGATTTATCATGAAATTGTTAAGAACTTGGGCCTAGAATCTCGGTCGCATGAACAGGGGTCTAAAAGAGGTATCCTCTTCAAATGGACAATTCAAGTTGATGTGGTATCTCCCATCTTGGTCATATTATAGGATTATGCCCCAGGTAGCCTCAGGAGCTAATATGGGCATACAGACTATTAGTCAGAACTGTAAGTTCATGAAGAGATGAAGGCATACAAATATCATAACTATTCCACATAGAAATCATTTATAATTACATAGATGTATAAATCCAAGCATTCATACATTATTCTCGATTAATACATAATACTTATTAGAATCGAATAATGTGAAGCGAGTGTTGAAAGGGGTTCCTGTTTCCTCCCAACCATAGGCTCAGTCACTGCTAACGGATTTACCACTATCCACCCCTGAGCTAGACCACGATGCTCTACATAGAGTCCCTTCTTCCAGCTCAGTAATAGTAGGGATGGAGGTTACTCTCCTCCTCCTGCAGGGCCTTGGAAATGGTTTACACGATACCAAGCAAGGAGGACCATCCATGTTTATCATCTTGTATCATAAACCCTGCTATCCATCTCCCTGAGACCAGAATGTTCATTTCTCATTTCTCTCTTGGACCCGAGATATTTTCCCCTCATCTATGCACTTTTCACAGGTCTTCTCTTCCCACCACACCTTTCCTTCTTACCTTTTTCAACAAGGTTGTGCGTGGCTCGAATTCCCAGTCTGTGGTCAGGTTTAGAAGACTTACATATGGGTATGATGTCTCATCCCCTCATTAACTCTTTGAGGAGGCCTTCCCAAATACCAGTCTGACTATAATTTATTTATGGGTCAGAGGAATGTTCTAGTCTTAGGGAATTAAATTTAGTAATGTACTGGTTTGGTGAAGGTTAATGCAACCATTCTTGGTCCCCTTCACCATCTCTTTCATAGCATTCACGGTCTCTTCTTAGCACATCCCCCTTCCAACAGTGATGCAAAATTTATCCATTTTCTATTAAATAACATAATTCACATTCATTGACCCTTTATAGAAAGTTCCATGAAATCAAACGTTCACACATATTGAGTTTTCCATAGTCTCTTGACCATTATAGTTATATTTACAAACTGGGGGAAACAAGGTGTTATAAAATAATGTGGACTTTTATGAACTGTGCATTTATGGATCTTGTCATCCCCTCAACCACTTATGGACAAGTTCCCAACATGATTTGACCCTCATACCTAAAGAAAATCCAAATGGGAGGCTAGTTAAGGACTAGAGGGTTCCCTAAAAGGCCCCTTGTTCACACCAAGAACCCATTACATTTTTATTTAAATAAATGCTATAAATAAGAGCCATGGGTGCACTAAGAAACCAAGATCTTCATTGTATTGTTATGCTCCTAGATTTCTCCCTTGAGAATCCTCTTTTCTCTTTGGAGCCTTCAAGGATCATTGCAATAAGCCATTCCACACACCTCTTGGGGGAATAGGCATTTTTGTTCTTCACCATTTTCCATTTTTCTTCCATTGTATGAAGAGCTCTCCTTTAGGGAACTCAAGAGCCCTCCCAAAGAGGAAGAGGGGACTCATAAGTCCTCATTTTTCTCTACGGTGTTTTTTCTACTAATCTATTGATCCATTGGTAGCATTATGTTGGTGATTGGTTGATGTTTATGGTTCTAAGTTTATCGTGCTTTATAACCTTTATTTCTTAGTTGTTTTAGTTTATTTCTTTGTTTATGCATTTTTTTGGCTTGTTTAACCCACTCCCAAACTTTTGTCTTGTCTAGCAGGCTCATCTTGGCATGCAAGTTTTGTTGTTTTTCTCACCCAAGTGACAAAACCAACACAAAACCATTATTGTAGGAAGATTCTACCAAGTGGAGATAATCCTCCCACTTTGATGGGTTTTCCAACACATACATTCTTAGCATATTCTCTATCACTTGGCTCACCCTTTCTATTTTCCCATCAAACTCGAGATGATAAGTTGTACTAAAGTTTAGATTTGTTCTGAACCCTTTGAATAATCCCCTCCAAAACTTTGAGTTAAACTTTGGGTCTCTGTCAGACACAATTGTCTTTGGAATTCCATGAAAGCGTGCTACTTCCCTCATATAAATGTCAACAACAATGGTTGCCTTGTGAGTAATCTTCATTGGAATGAAATGGGAAGCTTTAGCAAGCTTGTCCACCACCACCATGATAACATCATGCTTCTTGCTCATTTTGGGCAATTTGGTGATGAAATCCATTGTCACCACTTCCCACTTCCACTCAAGAATTGGCAATGGTTGGAGCAACCCAACTAGGTGTCTATGCTCAACCTTGACCTTTTGACACTCCAGACATTTAGAAATGTACTCAACAATTTCTTTCTTCATGCCTGACCAATAGTATTGTATTTTAACTGCTGCAACTATTTTTTGATATCCTGGGTGTCCAACATAAGGTACATTATGCATATCTTTCAATATCATACTCCTCAATTCATGAGAACTAGGTACATAAATTTTTTTCCTGTATAGGAGAATTTCATCATTTCCCAATTTATAATATTCAACCTTCTGCTAAATTTTACCTTGTTTCAATTTTGTTACCAACTCCATATACTGCAAATCTTATTTTGTAGCCTCAAAAATATTGCCTTTAATATAATTGTGATACATGCTAATGGTTGTAGAATGCAGTTCATGCACTCTCCTACTAAGTATGTTGGTTGATAAAACAAATATTTTAGACCATTATGGTATGTCCTTAGCTAAAATATTTTCCCCATGAGATAGTGCCTCCACTTCTTCAAGGCGTGTACTATTGTTGCAAACTCCAAATCATGAGTGGCATAGAGCCTTTCATGCTCTTTCAATTTTTTGGATTCAAAAGACACTACAAATCCGCTCTGAATAAGGACTCCACCAATTCCTTATTTTCATGCATCTGTGTAAACCATAGAATATTCATTCGGATCTACAATTCTCATAATTGGAGCACTGGTTAACAATTTCTTCAATTGTCAGAATCTCTTTTCACTCTCTATTGTCCACTGAAACTTCACCCCCTTCCTTTGCAAGGAAGTGATCGGGTGAGCAATCCTTGAAAACCCTACAATGAATCTTCTCTCCTAGCCATATAGACCCATGAAGGATATTACTTATGTCACATTCTTAGGTGCTATCCACCCTTTAATAGCTTCAATCTTTTTAGGTTCCACTGCTATCCCTTCTTTAGATATGATATGCCCCAAATAGTGAATTTTGTTTTGATAAAATGAGTACTTTCTCAATTTGGCATACAACTGGTTTTCTCTTAACACTTGTAACACCATCCTCAAGTGATGCTCATGTTCTTCTTCCAAATTGAAATATACAAGGATGTCATCCAAAAAGATAAGGACAAACTTGTCAAAGTATTCCCAGAAAACTCCATTCATTAAGCACATAAAAACAACTAGCGCATTTGATAACCCAAATGGCACCATTGTGGACTCATAATGACCGTACCTTGTTCTGAAGGTAGTCTTTTTGATGTCTTCATCTTTGATCCTTACTTGATGCTATCCATATCTGAGATCANAACTGATCAAAGAGATTGTCAATCCTTGGCAAAGGATTTTTTTTTCTTTATAGTTCCCTTGTTCAATTCTCTGAAGTCAATACACAACCTCAATGTCCCATATTTATTATTCACAAATAAAACTGGGGCACCCCAAGATGACACACTTAGGTGTATATACCCCTTCTTCAGAAGATCTTCAAGCTGCATTTGCAACTCCTTCAACTCAGGTGTACTCATCCTATAGGGAGTCTTATATACTGGAGTTTCTCCAAGCATTAAGTTTATAGAGAAATCAATATCTCTCTTTGGAGGTAATCCTGGTATCTCCTTGAACACATCTTCAAAATATTTCAGGACTACATAATCCTCAATATTTTGCACCTTATCCTTAGGTTCTTCCTACATATGAGATGAAAATATTTGGTATCCCTTCCTATAGCACTTCTTCAACTGCATTTCTGAGATCTCTCGAACAGTAACTTCCCTAGGAATTCCTTGGACTTTTCTTGGGTTCCCTTCCTCGTTCAGGAAAGTAAATGCCTTGGTATGGTAGTCTAAGACAACATGGTGTTGGTCCAACCAATTCCTACCAATTAGAAATTCATATGAACCTAAGGGAAGGATGTTCAAATATTCCTTGGTACTTAGTTCCTTCATGTCCACTGGACATGATTTAACTAGCTCAACAACTTTTCTCTTGTCTCTTGTAGCTAGCTATACAAACCAAGATTTTTTATTCTTTCTTCTTGGAAATTTCAATATTTCAACCACTTTAGGATCTATGTAACTATGAATAGCTCTTGAGTCTATTAAAATAGTAAAGGCATGGTTATTGATCATACCTTCTACTGCAATCATGTGTGATTGAAATTATTCGTGCTTATTATCCAGGGCTACATAGATCCTTGGAACACTTTTTCCCATGTCCTCCACTGTTTAAGCTTGCTATACATTATGGATAACTCTCACTTTATCACTTCTGTGTGGAAAATATATATACATATGATCTCCTTTACAACCCCAACATTGAATGGGTGTCGGCCTTGGCCTTTGTCCACATGTCTTAGTCACTCTGGGTCTCTAGGGGTTTGTTGTCCCTGAGAACTATTTCTGAAGAAGGGTGGCTTGTTCCCCTTCTTCCTCTGCTCCATATTGAATTTATTCTTGCCTTCCCAAGATCTTTGGAAAGTAGGATTACCCTTATGTTGATCATATAAGAACTTGGCCCTCATGGTTTCCTCCAAAGTGTTGGGATCATCATACTGAATTTTATCACAGATGAAAGATGGAATCCCACTCAAATATCTATGGATCTTAATTGTTTCATCTTTGATGAAGGAGACATACTTCAATAGTTATAAAATTATCCTTTCATATTCATCAATGGCCATGCTTTCCAACTTGATTTCGAAGAAATATTTCATATTTTTATCATAATACCTCTTGGTTAAGTATTTCTTCTCAAAATGATTCTTGAATTCCCTCCAAGTCACATTCTTCTCTCTGATGTATTGCACTTTCACAAGCTGATCCCACCACATGGATGCATTTCCTTTAAGCTGGTAGATGCCAATTCTTTCTTCTACATGAGAAGAATAATTATGCAATTGGAAATATTTTCTCATTCCTAGAATCCATGTCTCAACATCTTCATCCTTCTTGTGATCTCCATCAAAAGTAGGAGGTTTGATCTTATTCATTTCTCCTTTCAGTTCATCCACCCCGGACCTCTTATGATTCCTATCAGGGGATGGACTTGAGCCGCTATGTGCCCTCCTTTTGGATTTCCTTTGGGAGTGATGGTGATGTATGCTACCACTCCCCAATCTTCCTTTTTCCTCAGGGGATCTATGGCTTCCCAATTTGTTGGAGCCACTCTCTTTATCCAATTTTTTTCAATTCTATCCAAGCTCTTCATTAACTTCATAAGAATTCCTCCTACTTCTCTTTGGATTTCATAAGCCTTTCATTATCATCTTTGTGACTCTGGACATCTTTCTACAAATTTATAATGGTCTCTAACATATCCTTGTTATCATTCGTTCCTTCTCCATTTCCATTGGAGTTGGTTCGTTCCATACCTAACGGGACATTCATCCCTTTGAATTCATATTCTTTATTGTAGACTATCTATGTATAATCCATCTCTCTGCACTTTGTGATGATATGGTCTAATCAATCTGCTATTAATTTACTTCTTTTCTTCTTTAGGTGCAGGCCCCTAATACCAATTTGGGACCCCACATACTCCTTTTCTAAGCCCCATTTTCATCCTTAAAACAAATAAATTTCAGGAACTAGTCCTTTTTATTTGGCCCTCAATTGCATGTGACCAAGTGATAGAAGTTAGTCGTCTATCCAGAGCCTAGGGAACTTCGGGGCTCTGAAAATTTGGACTTTGGTGGTTTCTCCTTCTACACATCACAAAACCCATGAAACATTGAATGGGCGAATGCATTTTGCAGTACACCTTCGAGACCTTATTATAAGCACCCTGTATTTAAGCTCATAACCAACGGCTTAAATATCTTACCAGGTGCTACGACCACAGTATTATGGGTGTTCCATTCCCATCAGGAGAAAAACTGTTCATTTGTCGATCACTTTAAGATCAACAGTCCTGGACGATTGTGGAACTCGAACATGCTCGTGGTTTAACAAAAACCCCGTCTTCCCTAATGGAAAGATGTGTTATCAAGTGGAAGCAAACTTCCACTGTTGATCTTCCTCTTGATGGAGATATATGATCTTGGTTGATTGCGATATGGGAAATAGCTCCCTCGTTAATTTTCCTTTGGACTTCTGTAATAATTCCTGTTCGTTGATATATTCCTCATAGATCTGATGGTCATGATTAAATCATTGTTGATATGGAATTTCTGAACTTTTTAACCTTCTAGGGTCCACTGAATACAACTGTGATCAATTAGGGTGGTGACAAGTGCCCCCATTGTCAAGTGACATGTGTCAGGTCACAATTGGTACATAAGGCTTGTTAAAGGTACAAAATAAAGTGACACGTGGCAAGCATAGAATAATTCCATGTTCCCCTAGGTGATGTCATCATGCCACATGAAATTGGCACTTTGCAACTTCAACACTTCAGGATTCGAAATATTTTACATCCAAAACTAATTAACTCCCAAATGTCGACTACCAAACAATCGCTTTCCGTAGATTTGGGACTTTGACAATTTC
>JASDQU011401105.1:7156-20849 GCA_032191745.1 Picea mariana
CTTGAATACTTGTTTGCTTCTTGGGGTCATGGACCGATGTGCATTTGCAATCTGAAAATTAGCCAATGAGTTAGCGATTACTGTACATTTCAGGAAAAGAACTTACAATTTACTTATCAATATCAACAAACACTTATAACTCAAGGACAAACCAAATTTTAAAATTATATATACCTTCTAAATTTCAATACTTTAACTATTATTTTAAATATAACTTCACACAACTGGTAAAATTCAATGATATTTCAAAAACCAATACAATTAATGTTGGTGTTTTTTAAATGTTTTTTCCACCATATTTGTAGATTCAAAGAATTTGGAACAATGTGTAATTATATTAAAATTATCTGGTTCATTATTATTGTTCATTTTCAAATTAACGTGTTTGGCAGGGACTAAGCTGCCATGCAGCCCTTGTTGAAATGTATATTGATTAAAGTGAAGTAGACTTCTAAAACGTGAGGATGGCCTGGGCAAATTGTACATCAGTATTCGACAGACCATACGGAATGATGTCACTGTTGTATCGCACAGTACCTCTAAGGAATTCCTCGGCGAAGATTGAGGAACAGTTAATGAAGAAAAAAAGGGAAGGTCGAGAGGTCTGAACTATGAGCCTTTGAATTCTTGGTATGGTCAAACATTATGTGGAATAAGGTTTGGTCTTCGTGTCAGACTCCAACCAAAATAGAATATTATGGTGAAAAACAAATACTGTAAATGCCATCACCAAACCTTCTAGGTTACAACTACACCAATTCTCGTGTAACTTTCTACAAATAAATATTACTGTTCTTGACCTGTTCCTTAAGACGTAATGTCCACGGATAATACATTGTTATGGAATTTTACGAGATTGCGCGGAGGGTGAGGACAATTCTAAATCTCTGTCAAATTCCACTAACATACCAGAGTGGATTTGCGTTCAGTTTTATTTTTAGCAGTAGTAGTAATTATGTCAAATTTCAACCCTATATTGATCTGTAATTAGAGTAAAGAGGGGATTTGATTTTTAAGTCAGTAATATGGTATTGGGGATCTGGTTGCGGTATTATACAAAATTATTGAATTCATTCCAGAGTCGTTTCCTCCTCAACAAACCCTCCGCACTCCTGTGCTTGCTTATCGAAATTTTGGCAAGGTTTCTTCCTCAAACCCTCCACATCCCTATGCATCCTCATCGAAATCTATGCTTCTCTAAAACCCTCCACACCCTTGAGTAATTTCCTTCAACCAACGAATGCACTTTGTTCAATATTGAGCGTTATTGGCTTAGCACTGAACAGTTGATGAATGCTCCAGCACTGAGCAGTTGATGAATGATCCACGAATGATCTAGGGAAGGAGTGATCCGCTTGCTAACTGTATCGTAGTTAGCCATCCATATGGTTCTTTCATGCACATATACTAGCCCCACACTAGTGGGTCTATTCTCATCCAATTGGAAACCAACCACCCATAAACAGTAGCGAGAAATCAATATTTCTTAATGCTTAGACTCAGCTCAATCACTCGACTTAAGTTAAACACAAAGTTAACTTTTAATACAACTTATCATGTAGAGTCCAATGGACACACATAAAGAGTTCACCCAAGTTTAGAAGATATGCTCCAATTGTACATAATGAATCATCCAAATTGTTATAATTTTTTTTATTTTTTTTCCTAAAGGTAATAATGGTTACCACCCATTGAAAAGAGCTTGTTTTAAGCTGTAGTTTGCATATTAATTGGAAAAATGGAACCCTAAAGAAAATGGAAAGCATAGTAAAGCAAGTGCAACAAAAACTGCACATACTAGATGGATATAAAAATTATGTCAATTAGAAGAACAAAAATAAATTTCCAAGTGGGTGACAAACTGTATTTGTGAGAGTAAACTGTATTTGTGAGAGTAAATTCATTAGTGTTTTGTTGATGTAAGAAGGGAATTTATCATACATATTTACATACCAAGCCAAAATTTCTAGCTAGGAAGCCGGGTTCGATGTAATGATTAAAATGTTATGAATTAAAATTGACATTGTTTTAATCCACAATAATATAATGATTAAATTGTTATGAATTAAAGTTGACATTGTTTTAGTCCACAATAATATTGAGAAAACCACCATGAAATTGAACTAATTGAACGAATTGGTGATTTACCTTAATACCATAAGCTTTGGATCTCAAAACTATAACAAAAAGAAATTGGATGTCTCATCCTAAACCCCCTTCATCATATTGCACTAGATGATGATGGAATAGCCCTTTTACTAATTATTTCTTTAGAGTGTTTATTCTGAAATAGGTGTTCATCAAGTTTGGGTAAACTTGGACCAAGATATTATGGACTTCTTAATATTTTGGCAGAGGTTGAATCATGTAATAGTTGACAAATTGACTTTACCATTGCAAATGACTATTTACAATTCATTTTATCTGTACTTCCTTTACAAATATTTGTTTGATCCAAACAAATATTTATAATCCATTTAATCTGTCCTTCCTTCACAAATAAATAAAATAAACAAGGGACCTCCATATCGAACCCTTATAATGATTATAGAAACTATGTATTTAGCATTTGTTGAGTGGAGGGAAATTTTTAACTAAGTCAAAATTTATTAATAGAATTATTCAAAGGAAGATGGCACATGGGAGTTAGAGCCTAAGATGGAATGCATCCCTTGAGGAGGTGAAAGAGTTGTAGCATCTCATTTTGTGTCATGCTTAACTTGTTCACCTAATTATACTTGGTTGACTTGTTTTATTGTTACAAACATCATAAGACACTATTACTTTGTTGATATTGTGATTATATTTTGAGGACTATGTTCAATATCACTTGATTATGTACTTCTATTGTCACTAGACATGAGATTACTTTGAACATGTGATATACTAATTTGACTTAGGACATGTTCCATGTGATTTCTTGGTTATAATGATGAATTATAATTCTAGCTTTAAGTTATTTAAGTGATTATGTAATATGAAATGAAATTTGTGTTGCTCATATATCAACATGCATATGGTCATTGCAAAATTATCATGGTTATAATTCGAGAAATGTTGAACTACATGATGTTGATCTTGGGACCCTCACTAAACTAGGTCATATGCTTGGAGCAACCCAAATGAAAAATGTTGTTTTTGTGGAACTCATAATTTAAGGAAGGACTTTTTCTCTATGAGGAGAATACAACCTAGTCCCATAGGACCTTATGAGGAAAAAACATGGGAAATGAAGGCTTATTTTATGAAATATTGTTCCTAAAGTATAATTAGGGTTTTAGGCCCAAGGAGGTTGAGGTTAACCTTGAAATTTCATATCATATGAGCTAAGTAAATGTATCCATAATCGTAATTTCTCCCTAAACCCTATATATGACCTCAAACAACTTTTTTGTGTGATATTAATGGGGATGGGAGAAGATAGAACCTTTAGGGGGTTGGAGGGTGATTATGGAATAAGCCCATTTAGAATTGATTTTCTTTTGGTCTTGTGAGTGTTAATAAATAGACTACCATTAGGATTCTTGGTTTCTATGTTGTTTGGTCATTGACCTATCATATTTGGGAAGGGGAATTTTGTCACTTATGATATGAAAGTGATTGGAGTAGATGAAGACTACTCAAAACATTATCTAAGTGTGTAATATAGGGTTGGGGTGTAGCTAGCCTAAGGGAGTTAATCTTAATATTTTTTAGATATGAGCTTCACTATTGAAGGTGTTCAAGTGCTATATCTAGAATGGGTAGAGTTATTACACACTAAGGACATGAGATGAAAAGTGTTTATATAGCTAGAGGCCTCAGTACCACATATTTTCTTGTATCCATTTGAGTTTATGTATATTTATTGCCATTTCTTGGGGAGAGGGTTTTGTTGTTAAGTGTTCCCTTAGGTGAGTGACCACTAAGTTACAATTGAATTGGATCCCTACATAGGGGGGACATTTTTGGTGTTTGAATTTGGTTGGGAGGCAAATTGACCTTAGAGTATGATTTCCCTAGAATATACCATTGAAGTTGATGGTTATTTTGTACTAATTTACCAATCACCATCAAGGTTTTAAATACAAATAAGAAAATGGTATTTTATTTTTTTCACTACTAAATTATATTTCTTAGCTTTAAAAGATTGAAATTTAGAGATGTTAATATTTATAAATTATTTGATGAAGTTAAGGAATGGAGTGCCACCAAGTTACAATCCATTCATCATGTTGGGTTGGGTTTTTACATAATGTGAACATATTTAAAGATATCATACCTTTGAAGCTATACATGAAATATCTCTTGAAGAAATAAAGACATGCATATTTCATTAGAACACCTCATCCAAGAGGATTTGAAGAATTTTTTTTTTTTGGATTTTTAAATCATTTATATAGTGAAGCATAACACAACTTTGTTGGATTATAACTTGGTCCTAGTTTGCAAGTAAATTGGAGAAATTTGATTATGTATTGATTTTACAAACCTTAAAAAATCTTCCAAGAAAGATGACTACCCTCACATATATGCACCAAATCCTATAGTCGACTACATGCTCAAAGATGATGACTTTATTAGATGATTATCTAGTTACAACCAAGTTTTGGTCTCATCTAAATATTGTCTCAAGGCCACATTCACAATGAATTGGAGCACCTATCCCTATGAGGGGATGCCTTCTGAAATGAATAATGTTGATGCCACTATCTAGTGGTCCATGGACATAACATTCTATCCTAATTAACAAATTATTGGTAATCCATATTGATGATATCACTATCTTAGCCATGGTTAGAGATGACAACATACAATAACTTAACCATATTTTTAAGAAATGTTCTAAGTATAAGATCTACTTAAACCCAAAGAAAAACATATTTTTTGTCACTAAAGGAAATATTTTGTAGGATATTATCACCAAAAAAGGTATATGTTATCACATAATATTGTACCTTAATGCAAATCCTTCATAAGGTACAAAGACTAGTGGAACATGGAAGTGTTTCCACTATGACCTAGACAACTATTTCCCTTGTTTTAGTGAAGGACACGTCTAACAAAATAGAGGCTTCCATAGTAGAACCTAAGGTTTCTAAGGAAAGACAAAGTCAAGTCTAAGGTCACCTATGTTACAACCCAAATTACCACCCACAGATTATGATATATGATTTATAGATTAGGTGGTTACTCAAAGTAAATTTTAGATTTAGAGTTTTCTCACTTTAGAGTAGTTTCATAGGGATTAATAAGTGATTATACAATGTAAAATTATGCCAAAACCATCTACATATAAAAATCACTGAAGGATATCATAACAATGGCATAAAAGATTATAAATTATAGTAGTAAAAAGATTATAATAGTAGTATACTTCAACCCTTTAAAACATTATAAACAAGTGAAAATTAAGGATAAAATAAGGAATAAAACTAGGTTTTCAGGTAACTTGTTAATTTTAAATTTTAAGAGAATGTAAAAACCGATAATACCAAGAAGTACGAACCTAAGAATGATGTAATAATAAACCAACTAGGACGATTTTGAAATAAAAATATATTTAAGGTCAAACACATGCAAGAAAACCTTGGAGGTCTAGGTTTTTTATGGTTGAAAATTAAGTATAAGTTGTTAAAACCCTAGATTTAACCTAAACAAAAGTAAAATTTGGAATTTTGATTTGAATATTGACTAGATAGTAAAATACTAGTGCCTGAGTTTTTTTTGGCATATGGGACCAACTAAGGTCTCTCGTCAGATAATGTAAGTAAAACTAGGGTGATAGTTAGGGTTATCAACTATAAATCCTAATAAATCCACCTAGTTCCTTGAAATATTCAAGATAATTCAAGGGGGTCATGCTCCACTACTAATATTTTAGAGGGTTTGAGGAAGGGGCTTATTCAAGAAAATAGAAAGAGAGTGCACCACCAATACCAAAGAAGAACAACTACACTGGAAATCATTCATAAACAAAATCCATAAAGGGTAATAGAGATAGATTACAAAAGAAATTGATTCATCCACAAAACACTTGATCCAAGAATATCCATGAAATTGTAAAGTATCCACAAGACATCATCGTTAAGAAGTTGATGTAATTATCCATCCATAGAAAAAATATAGAAGTAGAAGTACATACAAGTAGTGTTCTCCACAAGTTCTTGCAATGAGTTACAAATGAGAGGTGCTTCTCTATTTATATGAAGATATATAATAGCCCTCTCAATATGATAATAATATTTTCCTATATTTTAGCCTAAAAGAATATAAATACCAATATATCTCTACAAACCCTAGAGATATGCTAAAAAATACATAAAATATTCATGATACATAAGTGAATGAGTCAAAAGACCCCACAGATGCTCCCCAAATAAAGTAAACTCTCCTCAAGTTCGAATTCATTATTCATAACATGTGATGACCCCTTAAAATGCAATACCCAAGGTTAATTCCAAGTGTAGTTGTAAAAATGTTTTAAAGGCTAGTGATCCACGATATTATAAGCTAGATTGCCTATGTGATTATTAGGCTCGAGAGCTTGGATTTCTAAAAGGTGAGTGTGCCTATTATTGTAATTTGTAATCCTACTCATATATTAATAAAATACATCACTACTACAGATCGACCCAACAAGAGAGATGGGGGGCTAAAATCCACTAGAAAGGGAAAGCAGGGTTGGAAAGGGATAAGCTAAGGGGGCTCAAGCCCAATGGAATATTATATTAATATTACTTAAAGAGAAAGTTATGGATATGAATATATCCTAAGTTTATTAAGTGGGGACAAGGGGTTTCGTAGAGTGCCATGTGTCATAAAAGGCGCATGCATATATAAGAGGGAGATTTAGTACATTTTCCCATCATTCCTTGAGAATGATTCCATAATTCTCTGCTATCATCCCTCATACACTACGATTGCCATTCTATTCCTAATATCATTGATGTTGAAGAGGTGATTTGTCAGACCCGTGGTGTTATTGAAGAGATGGGTTTTCAGGCCCATGGTTGAAGAAGGAAGTTTTCATGCGTGTGTGCATTCTCTCCAGGTGAGAGAACTACTAGGAATTAATTTCCAAGTTGCCAAGTTGTAGATACAGGGCTCTGAGACTCTTTGTACATCATGTTGTTGAAGCCTAGAAGGGAATTGGGGAATCCAAAGGACTATTGAGCAGAGAAGGGGTACACTTTCTGGGGTGGGACATATATGTGGGGATGAGGGGCTATAGGTTGGTTGCTAGAGTTGGAACCTGAATATGAGAATTGTTGTTGATTGGAATACCTTAGACTCGCTTATAACTTCATTTTCCTGGGTAGAGTTTATCCCTAGAGCGAGGTGACCCACTGTTGAGCTCATGAGCAGCGTGGTCTATGCATGGAAGGAATGTAGAAGGTATGCATGAAATTGGTGTTTATTTCATGAGATAAGTTTCTATCATGTGCTTATTTCAATTATTGTGTGTGTAATTAAGAGTTTTTTGTTATGGAATTTGTGTTATTAGTTCTATGTATGAATTGTTGTTTTTCTATGCTATTTTTATTTCACATAACTCTCTTCATATGCATGGAATCTATTTAATTAATTGGTATGAGAAGATATTTTTTGAGTTTCTCGTAATGGGGAAATTACAGAGAATATCGGTAAATTTAATTGTATCAAAATTCAAAAATTTTGATGTGTCATTTCCTAGATCGGGGATGGAGATATTACAAAGTGGTATCAGAGACTAGTTTCAAACATTGAGCCTCGATCGGCCATTTATCGTAAAACAGAAGTGAAATCATAGATTATGCAAGAAAATTGTTTGACATAAATGCCAGAAAGAGTGTGTCTACAACTTGTTTGATTAAATTACTGCGGTGAAATTTGAGAAATTTCACGGGTCATTTGCAAGAATCAAGCCCATAAACTACCAATATCCAATTTAAATCTTTAATTGGGTGAATTCAAGCCTGCAATTGGCTGAATTTTATGTTCAGAGTGTGCCTAAGTGAAATTGGATGAAATTGAGCAAATTTCCAGTTTTGGTAGTGGAATTATGGAGAATTTCAAGAGGAAGGGGGGGTTAAATTTCGTGTGCCAATGTTAAATTGTTGTACACACGGAAATAATTGATCACATATAACTATACGGAGATTTCCAATGGTGGTCAATAAAAACAATAAGCAAAATTAGGTAAAAGCTCCAAAATTTTGTCGATAAATTTATGGAGATTCAATGATAAAGATGATGAATTTCACAGGGCCAAATTTGAGAAATTTCACGGGTCATTTGCAAGAATCAAGCCCATAAACTACCAATATCCAATTTAAATCTTTAATTGGGTGAATTCAAGCCTGTAATTGGCTAAATTTTATGTTCAGAGTGTGCCTAAGTGAAATTGGATGAAATTGAGCAAATTTCCAGTTTTGGTAATGGAATTATGGAGAATTTCAAGAGGAAGGGGGGGTTAAATTTCGTGTGCCAATGTTAAATTGTTGTACACACGGAAATAATTGATCACATATAGCTATACGGAGATTTCCAATGGTGGTCAATAAAAACAATAAGCAAAATTAGGTAAAAGCTCCAAAATTTTGTCGATAAATTTATGGAGATTCAATGATAAAGATGATGAATTTCACAGGGACAAATTTGGTTATATGAAGCTGATATAAATATTCAATGGTGTCCATTGAAATATTTTCGAAATTAATTAATATTGGAATTTTTGGAAATTCCGAAAATAAGCAAAATTCGACAAACTTGGAAGTTTCGTTTTGGGGGGAGTATTTTCCCATACATTGACGTTAGCATGACATCAAGGCCACGTGTCAACTGATGTGGTAGAATAAATACCTATACTTCCATGATAGAAGGTACATGTTGGATGGCATGAATGTTGATAGGTGATGTGGAGCCATGTGGTAGGCCAACTATCAATCCCATGAAACCGCGATAAGATCTTGGAATTTCTCTAAGTGTTAAGCTATTGCAGAGCACAGAGAGTTTTAGGGGTATGGAAAGTTGTATGGTAACCCCGTGGACCCGTGAACCCATGGTAAGATGTGAAAAAATGGTTGAGTCCTAAGGATTCGTCCGACGTACGAGTGGATGCATTTCTAAGAGTAAAAGAAGTATGGGATCACTCGAACCCATGGTGAAATTTCAAAATTTGACTAAGTGTCAAGGCTTCACGGGTGTGAAGGATATCGTAGAGGTGTCGAAGCATAAGAAAATGACCTCAAACCCGTAGTGAGATCTTAGAGGAAATGACTAATTATATGTGTATAATGGATATGTTGGAACACCACGATGCATTTTGGAGGAGGAAGAAGTTATAACCTGAATGGAATGGACTCATGAAACCACAATAAACTTAAGAAAATATTCTAAGTATGGGAGCAAGTTAAGGGAGACAAAACGCAAGAGTGTATTTTGAAGGTTGCAGAAGTTTGAAGGGAATAAATGAATACCTTAGCCCCATTGTGAAATATTTAACGATCAAGATCTAATTTGAAGATAATCGGATGGTGGTTGAGCATCGAAGCTAGGATGCTCGAGCTAGAAAATTTTCTTCCCTGTCATGCCATTACTAGTTTTACTGCTCAAAGCTTTTGAAGGGGGAAACTAGCCTTAGTCATGAGGATTTGTGGACAATGAAGTCCATGTGATCACCCAAAATTGTGAGATGAGAAACAGAGTGTAGATGAAGTCAGAAAGAAGATTTTGGTGACCATAAAGGGAAAACATTGTACCTATGTTACGAGAATGTTGTATTGTGGTTGTATGTTTTGTTTAACCATAATTTATTAGAATTGTTATATTATATAATAAATGTGTTGCAAGCAAATATTAGGTTTGATGATAAAACATAGAAATTTTTTTGAGCAACATGGTATCTTCAGATGTGAGGAATAGTGTAGGGTCAACTCTTCAAAATGTGGAATGATTGCTTGAGGAAACTACCAACTAAATATGTCTATACTGAGTGAGTAATATAGAGGAATCTCAATGGAAAAAGGATTTGGAAAAGACTTCAAGATGACAAATATGCATACCAATTGGGGATTTTCAGTAAGAGAGAGATCATCCATGTTTCATGATAAATCAGGAGTAATGGGTATGCATGAAGTTGAGACCATTGAAGTGTGAGAGATGGTTTTCATAACATGTGAGAAGGTTGAAAATTGGTTAAATATGAATATAGGTACTAAAGGAAAGAGTTTTATGACAAGGATGCCTCACAATATGATCAAAGACCAAGACTAAATACTATTAAGGTATAATTTTACGTCCATCCATGAAGGCTTGGGGATCCTCTACCAAAAAAAAAAATCTACTCATGTTAATCAGAATACTCAGTGGAATCTGGGGGTAAGATTAGATCATTAGTGGATAAATTAATGAAGGTCCATTCACTTTGGATGATACCAAGGTACACAAACGTGAATACTTATGGGAAGAACTGTTCAAAAAGGAATCATAAGTCCATATGCTAGTGTTCTGATAAAGAGAACCTAGTGTATACATAGAGACAAGGGAAATTCCTCCAAGGATTAGTCATACAATTGTGGGGGGAGTACCTCCATTACTGTGATCATAGTAGTTCAGTGGAAGCACGGTGTGAATGTTAGAACCTCATGGGTTAAGTCATGAAAATATGGTATGCTAAAAGTGCCATTATATGTATAAATCAATACACTGTGCACATATTAGTTCTACAGGTATGTAAGCATACTTCTGGGAAAAGAGTTACATAAATCTCAAAGAATTCCAAAATTGGATAAAGTTCAAAAGTAGTTGAAAGATAGTGTAAAAGGATACCACTAATTGGATTCCAAGTTATTTGAGTCTATTGTAGCACTCAAGAACTGTGAAAACAATGAAGAGGAATGTTGATTACATCCCAAATGTGTTGAGTGCATTTCCAAGGTACAATGGGAGGAAAAGTCAAAGGGACGCATGCATGGAGGTGATTTCCTAAATGGATGTTAATGAGGAACCACGAAGAAGAAAATAATTCTATGCTTGGAATGGAATGAAAAAGAGATGGTACCTAAAAAGAACCCATCTCAAAGGAAAATAACCATGGGTGACACTCAAGGGGATGGAAGTATTATTGTAATTTGTAATGGCAATTAAGAACAATGTTAACTACTTCCAGTCAATATTTATGAAGTAGTAAAAGAAGACATTGGGTAACATTGCAACATGCTAGAAATTGAATATACAAGTCAAGTTTGAGGCTCAATGGCTGCATGTGCTGAGGCGTTCAAAGAGGATAAAATGAAAATTATTTTGGTCAAACAAATTAAATTAATGTTGAATACCCAAGGTCAATAAGAGAGCATGAATGGTTATGTAATTTTATCATGTGGGTGTTGCGTCAGAGGGATCCAGAAATTGAGGAATGATGAAATTTAATATCTTCATAGTATGTGTTAGTAAAAAAAAAGTATCCAAGAGTGATTGGGCTAGAAAATTACTCAGGACATAACCAATCATGTACAATGATTTCAAAAAAAGTAAAAATGGATTCAAGAAGTCAATAAGACATGAAATAACGAAGAAAAACAAGGAAAAGTGGTACATGGAGAAAGAGGTTGTTGCAATTATTGTAGCGACAATTATGTTATGGTTGTTGGGTATGTGTTATATTCTTTGCCCGAGTAGTAGAGTTTGAGCATATACATCTGGTGCACAGGGGGGTGGAGCCCCCCTTACGGGGGTTCAGGGGCAGCGCCCCCGAATTTTATTTTTTTTGCATCAGGACCACATTATATTTAGGTGGTTTTTCGGCACATGGTTTCTTTGCTGATGGTTTTCTATTTCCGGTTAAGGAATTAGGGTTTTGGGATAATCCAGGTCATTGGGTTAGGTTTTTGGATGCTGCTGGCTCCTATATGTATTTTGAATTGTAAACATTGTAACACAATGAGGATTTCCAGGGGAAAAATCTATGTGTAATGTTTGTATTTGCCATTGTATATTTTCTGTTCTTTTTTGAATATCTGTTTGTAGTAGATATTGTACAAGGTTAGAATTTACATTTGGTATTAGAGCTTTATTGGCTTCAGGGGGATTCCTTTGTGGTCAAGGGTTTGTCTCGGGACTATGATAAGCCTTTGTTACAGTGGGAGATCTATGGTACTATTTTTCAGGTGAAAAGAAATGGCAAGCAATTTGAAGATGGAGATTGAGAAGTTTAATGGGAAAAGATTTGAGCTGTGGAAGCTCAAGATGGAAGATATTTTGGTGGACAGAGATCAGTGGATTGTGGTAGATCCAGGTACTGAACCTACAGGAACTTCTACAGATGACTTGAAAAAGATGGATCGGAAGGCAAAGAGCATAATCCGACCATGTCTCTCTGATTCAGTATTATTGAATGTGTCAGAGGAAGCTACAACCAAGGATTTATGGGAAAATTTGGAGAAGTTGTATCAGTCTAAGTCCGTGGTAAATAAATTATTCCTGAGAAAGAAGCTATATAACTTGAGGATGAGAGATGGAGACTCAGTGGTAGAGCATTTGAACACCTTCAATACTATGGTAAGTCAGTTAGTATCTGTTGAGATTAAAATTTCAGATGAAGATAAATGTATCTGTTTGTTTTGTTCTTTATCAGACTCGTGGGATAGTCTGGTTGTGGCCATAGGTAGTAATACAACTTCTTTGAAGTTTGAAGAAGTGATCACATCCTTGTTTTTGGAGGAGATGAGATGAAACAATATGGAAGGACACAGCACAGACACATTATTTGCAAAAGGACGTTCCCAAGAAAGAAATAGATCTAATTTCTCAAGTGGGAGATCTAAGTCTAACTGTAGATCTAAATATCTTGGAAAGTGTGTAAGGGAATGTTGGAGGTGTGGAAAAGAAGGGCACTACAAGAAGCAATGTAGATCCAAATTTGAGAAAAAGAAGGGATCTGAAGAATCTTCTTCTACAAAAGAAAAGACCTCCAAGGAGGAAGAAGGGGATGTGTACTTGGCCTCTTCAAGGACACATGCATATCATTAGGCATGGTTGATTGTCTCTGGTGCATCCTTTCATATGACTCCCCACAGGGAGTGGTTCTGCGAATATGAAAAGTATGATGGAGGTAATGTTTTCTTAGGTAATGATTCGACATCCAGAATCATAGGAAGAGGAAGGCTCAAGTTGAGACTCATACATGGAAGGATTAGAACACTGCCTGGTGTTCTACACATCCTAGGTATGGCTAGAAATTTGATTTCTGTAAGCAAATTGAAAGATGTAGGGGTAAGAACAATTTTTGAAAAGGGAACTTGCAGGATGGTTCGAGGAGCAATGGTGTTGATGAAGGGAGTTTTGTTTGGAACTTTGTATAAGCTAATAGGAAGCACTATTAGTGATGGGTGTAATAGATCCATTGTTCCTGATATTGAAGTTGAAGAAGAAAGAACTCCTACAGTCTCTGGAGAAAAGGTTATGTTGTGGCATCAAAGACTGGGGCATATCAGAGAGAAGGGTCTTCGACTGCTACATGGTAAAGGTATGGTTGAAGGTATGTCTAACTGCTCTCTAGATTTTTATTTCTATGAACATTGTCTATATGGGAAGAAGAATCGGGTAAGATTCCCCTCCAGTGCAACGAGGGCAGAAAGAATTTTACAGCTAGTTCATAGTGATGTTTTTGGACTTGTGTCGGTCCCATCATTGGGAAAATCTGTGTACTATGTCTCATTTATAGATGAATTCT
>JASDQU011401105.1:26377-36495 GCA_032191745.1 Picea mariana
TGGAAGAATGCATTCCCAATTTTGTT
Source organism: Picea mariana (assembly GCA_032191745.1). Taxonomy (NCBI): domain Eukaryota; kingdom Viridiplantae; phylum Streptophyta; class Pinopsida; order Pinales; family Pinaceae; genus Picea; species Picea mariana. The sequence goes on from JASDQU011401105.1 coordinate 26,404, forward strand.
CAAACATCAACATAAATAATGTACCACATGTATGTTAAACACCATAATCATTGAATGTGAGTGGGCTGAGAAAAATGTGGGAATGCATCCCTGGTAAATTTTCCATGGAGAACCATGGATACGATTTGTGGAATTGTTGTTTCTAATAAGAGTTACAAGAGAAAAATATCATCTAGTTATCCCTATATGTCAAAGGGTAACATCTGGCTCCGACATGGGGACATGTGCTCATCGTAGAATTATAAATCTATGGAACTCCAAGACCTACACTTTGCATCAATCAAAACATCTTGCTATATCTCCCCATAAAACCATCAGTAAAAACATGTAGGGAGATACAATCGCCCAAGAATATGGAAAATTTAAAGGAAATGTGACAAAAACCTTTAATTCATTTTTCTTTTCATCTTTTTTTTTTTAATACATGACTAAATCAAATGCAACTAACTAAGAATGCATGAAGTCAATCAATAACTAAAAATGAGAAACAAATAAATCACAATCAAGATGCATAAAGGAAATATACAAAATGACCTATTTTTTCAAAGAAGCTTATTTATCCTATTCTATTGTACTTGAAAAAATAAACCTCTAGGCATTATCATACAACCAATGGAGCCAAGATAGCACTACATCAATAATAATAGCTCCACCCTTGTTCTTCATCATGAGTCAAAATAAGGAAACATCAAGTACAAAATGATCAGGAGCCGGTGCAAAAACTACATCATGACAAAAAAATAGAATTTGATTCACGAGGATGGCCAAGAGCACCAAAATCATGCAAAGATTGACATGTGCATCTACAAGATTTCACTATCTATGTTTTAATAGGGTTGCAATACGACAATGTTAATCCATATTTTCTCCAAGTAAAATATTTATGATGCAACCCTTGCATCTCATAAAACTAATCCACATACTTCAAGAAATGGACTCCTTGGTTTTCATCTTTGATGTCACTCCCCAAGGCTTGAGATGGAACCATAATAAATATGATAAATACCTCATGATTTCCTAACAAATATGTGGATGAGAAATGGGGTATAAATTCAAATCTTAAAAAAAAATTCTTCCAACTTAGGGCTCATTATCCATATATATGTGTCTAGAAATTATTATAGCAAGTTAGCAATTGAAAACAATTTTTCTCCATATATATTTCAACACCAAAAAGAACTTCTCATCTTGATTTTCAATGACAAATTGTAACATACATTTCTAGGCCACATTACTACAAAAATGAATTAGCATAAATCTAATACCAAATTAAACAATGCATTCATGCAACAGACCATAAAATCTCATGCAACTAACAAAAAATAAAAAATCATGAATGAAGATCATTAATCCATACAAAACATTAGATATTTACATAAAAAAAATTCATAGTGGAATTAAACATAAGAAATATCTTGAAACATGTATCTCTTGGTAAATTACCAATTGGTTGTGTATAAGCGATGTTCCTCCCAACTGTAGGATTTTTTGTTCCATTTCTTTCAACAATAGGCCACCCCCAAGATGGGGATATAATTCCACCAAGAGGTATGGCTCTCATGGATGGACACTTTCCTCGGACAATATCAATACCTAAATTTCTAACTCCAACAACAATTCCAATTGACCAACTCTCTTTCCACTCAACCTACATAGCCCAAGGAATGGGATTTCCTTCTCTTCCAGGAAGTCCCTCAGGCTATCCTACTTCCCTCCAGGGCTCAAACACAAAGTTGTATAGAAAATATCATAGTTAGGGACTCCAAGAATTCTCAGTTATTCCACGAGTGCTCACTGCAACCTTCTCAAGGATATTTTGACCAACAAGGAAGGACATCAAGCTTCCTTAGAGAGTGCATAGAAGAGTACAAGTCATCTACAACAATAAAGGAAAGAAGAAGAAGTAACACTATCTTAGTTTTCTAATATTTTTCAATGTCAGCTAGTCCATTATTGTAACAAATCATTCACGAGTATAAGTAAATAATGGCGATTTCTATTTTAATTAATAGTCAATTGTGTGAGAAAACGTTGTGGCAAATTTGTCTTTCCAATCTGATTGCGCATAGAATTGCAGAAGAATAAAGCATTATTTACCATTTGTAAAAGATGACATTGACTGTTTAAGAAGGGATATAATCATGTAATACGATTGATGAACATTTTGGGAATCTTGAGTTATACATTTTTCTTGTGTAACTGTGAGTTTCATTTTTACTGAGATGAATTGAGAGAACTACATTGCATTTATGTTTTTGTTGTTAGTTGAGAGTTGAGAGAAAAAGAGAGAGCACCAAACGAACCGATGCACATCTCTAGTTAGGTTAAGTGAATCAGCAAGATGTCTCTTTGTTTCCATTGGTGGACAATGTAGAGAGTAGGAAAGGCATCTATCTCCATCAATAGCTCATTTCCCTTCTTCCTACTGCGTCAAACTTACAATTCAGCTAGTCTATTGACTGCCTCCTTTTATTTTCTACCTCAGAGCATGACTCCAAAGAAAATATGTTTAAATTATGCAAGATGCCCCCACACATAGTCAGATCAATTGGTATCAAAGCATTTTTTGTCCTTGGAGAAAAGAACTTCATTCACCAGGTTCAATTTTATTTTTGGGTCTTCATACTTAGTCTCATGCTTTTGATCAGAGCATGAATTTCACTCTTCTCAGGTATTCTTTCACACCATCCTCAGGGTCTATTCCAGGCTTCCAACCATATCGCCTCGACGAGAAGCCTCCAATGAGGAATCCAATGCCAACACATCAATCCCAGTGGCAGATTTTACGCTAGTTCTCCAAGAACTAATTTGACTTCAACAATGAAGACCTCCAGCAACCGTATAGTTGGACACACATTTTCAATTACCCATGTTCATCGTCCAAATGAATGGTGAAACCATGGATTCCTGGATCTGTAGCGTCTCCACTTATTTGAAAACCTCGCCTGAGATGAAAGGGGATACCAAGTTGCAAATACCAAGTCTCCAAATCGAAGGAATCACCCAAACTTGGTGGGACACACACTTGAATAGCGCAGATTTTATCATCAAGATCGATACTCTGTCCCCGACAAATGGCCACATTACTTCATGGGATACGTTTTGTCGGGCCTTGAGAGAACGCTTCTACCCTCCAGATTACCTTCAAAATTTACTCGCAAAGTGGTTACAACTCCTTCAGCTTTCCAATTTGTCGATGGAAGGATACATCGATGTCTTCTACAAGTTGTGCATCTAGCTCCAGATCATTGAACCAAACGAAGTATTAATCATCAAGTTCAATTCTAGTTTAATGTTACATTTCCGACTATAGGTAAATATTTTTTACATCCCTTCTCTCAACAAGGATATCTTACGAGCCTTATCTGTAGAAAGAAAGATAACTTCTCGCCACATATTCCCCACTTGTCGTACCTTCAGTTCTACTCCACCAAATCCCCAACCAAAACCTCACTTGGCTTCTTCCTCCAAATCCACAAATTCATTCTAGTGTACCTTTCACAAAACCAACTCCCACCATTCTACAAACTTTCACGCACTTAAAAATATCCGCAACACTAATACCTTGATGGACGAGGTCAATTCAACATATTTGACCAAACTCCCAGAGACCATTTCCCTCGATAACCCCACCGAAGTCAAGCCCTCTCTCATTCTCATGACCAAACCTGAACTAGGTCGCCCTAACATTCCCCTCTTCACTTGCAACTGCCAAATCAAAATCGAACTAGCCACTCTCATTCTCGACAATGGCAGTCAAAAAAATCTCATATCACAAGATTTAGTCCAACATTTGCAACTCCCCACAACCCCACACCTTGATCCTTATCAGATTAGATGGGTCTAAAAGGGCGGTTCTCGCATCACTATTGCTTGATGTTGCACAGTCACTTTCACCATTGGTCCATGCCATGACACTGTGAATTGTGACGTCTCCATATTAGATTGTGTTGATCTCCTTCTCAGTCTTCCTTACCAAAAGGACCGACAAGTGGTGTATCATACTAAAACTCATCAATACCATCTTAAACAATTTGGGCGCACCTATGTCCTTACTTTATCCATTTTCACATCACCACCGCCATGAACCGATACCAAAAACAATCACCACATCATTAATACCCACAAGGCCTTATTGTGTTTAATCCGACCTCTTAAACCTGATAACCTTACTGACCCCCCCACCCTCTCTAGTTTTTTCCACTACTACATGAATTTGCATATGTGTTTCACAAACCCGCTAGACTCCCACCATCACGAGACATTTCACATTCCATCGATCTCATACCAGGCACGGTTCTACCCAACTCACCTGCCTATCTCCTAGTTCCCAAGGAGTCCATCGAAATAGAATGAAAAATTAGCCAACTCCTTGAATCCGACCACAGTCAACATTCCTCGTCCCCATGTGCCTCTCTAGCTTTCATTATTCCCAAGAAAGACATTTCAAAATGGCATCTTGTTACCGATTATAGAGCCCTGAACAAAGCCACCATCAAAAACTGAAATCTCCTACCCCAGATCAAAGATCTCCTCGACCATATGCAAGGGGATTCTGTCTTCACAAATATGGATCTCACTTCTGGATATCGTCAAGTGAGCATGAAAATGATTCATATCTGAAAAGAAACTTTCAATACTAAGTTTGGTGTTTATGAATGGTTGGTCATGCCTCTCGGCTTGACCAACACAACAGACACATTCACGCGGCCCATCAACGACATTTTTCGACCACATCTCAGTAAGTTCGTCGTTATTTATCTTTATGATATTATGGTTTTTAGCGGCTCATGGGAGGAACACATGCAACATGTGTGCACAGTCTTTGAAATATCCCTGTTCTTATAGATGAAGATATTTTCTATTGATCCAATGTTCTGTCTTGCAGATCTGATACACTGAGGTTTCTGGACACATTTCATTTGTGTGTTTGAGATATTTATGGTTATTGCATGTGCATGTTGGTTATTTCAGGTGCATGTTGGTTATTGCATGTGCATTTTTCTTATTTATGGTTTAAACAATATATAAAGGATGTATGCGGAAGAAAAGAACATCAATTGCCCAATAACATATATTATGCGACTCAAGCATGGAAATACAATAACACACTAGAAATATATAGTATAATCGTCAGCTAAATCTCATGGATCATCACTAGAATACAATCAAATAGCATAAAAATACTTGTGATCAGAAGATGAATGTAGATCTAATGCATGCACAGATAGATAAGAAGAAATATGTGACTCCGGAGAAATACGGTAACCGCTACCAGCTAGAAAACTCATTTGAAAGGATAGAGCATCGAAATGCATCGAAAAATGCTCCAACATAAGTGCCATGGCCTCTAGACTGGAATGGATGAGTGCCAGATATTAGATCTGGCCTCTAAGGTACTGGATCTGGACCCCTGGGGGGTTTGCGCACCTCTTGGGACATTGGATGTGCCCAAAATGATTCCACTGATGGAATCAAGTGCTATAGGGATCAAAATGATTGTCTCACCATATGTGGAACTGGGTTGGAAGGGTTTCCCTTGATCTGTCCTGATGCTCCGTCTGCAACCCCAAATGTACTGTCGAAAGAGCTGTGCCCTAAATGGTTGGATGATGCACTATGCAAGATTCCACTATCAGAATCTAATGATAAATGGCTCAATAGAAGAACCCTAGCTGGATATCCACTGTTCAGAAGGAAACTGCAATCTAATCTCAAACCTTGTGCAGCTCCACAAACCCTTAATCTGACTTGCGCCCTAGCTGGCTGAGTTGTGCACACTGTACTCGATACTCCTGAATAGCTCGGTTAAATAGATGGATGGTATCTCTAATGGGATAGGGTGTGTCTCTCAACACCAAAACCTATCAATGGTGGTGGTTTCCTCCAAAAATCCACAAAACAACAAGGTCGACTCTCTTCCTCCTCTGGGAACTCTCAACATCGAATCATAACAATGCATAATGAGGAATTAGGTCAAATTCCTTCCTTTATACCATTCCCAATCTAATTCACCATTGAATTCACTTAAGCTAGGTGCTTTTCCTCCTAAGGTAAATAATTAATTAATTAAGTCCCCCTTTAGCACCTTTTCATTCTAATTCTTCGTTGACTTAGGCTTAAGTGACGTTTCCTAAGTATTTTAGCTTAATTCATCGTGTATCCATCAATTCGTCCTTATTTCTCCATCTTGTTCCCTGTTTGTGCCTGAATATAGTCTAAGAGAACACATAGACTAGTAAGTCACTCCCTGTTGGCCTACTCTTGGGAATGAGACATCGCAGTCCTCCCTTCCCGAGATTGCTTGTCGTCAAGCAACATCAATCCTAGCTGATGTAAGATATGCTCTCCCTCCCATGTGGCATCCTCCACTGGAAGACCCCTCCATCTAACCAAGCACTCCCTGATGATCCTGTTCCTCAATATGCTCTCTCTATTCTCTATTACCTCCTTTGGCACTAGCTCCAACTGAACCTCCTCGTCCAAGGGTGCAAACTCCTTTGAAATGCTAACTTGTTGTCCCACATCCATTTTAAAGAAAGAGACGTGAAAGACGTTATGAATCTTGCTACCTTCCGATATATCTATCTCGTATTCCACCTCACCTATCCTCATGATGACTCTGTATGGCCCGTAGAACTTTATCTTCAGCTTATGTGCTTCTCTCCACTTCAAGGAGGAATGTTTGTATGGCTGTAATCACAAAAAAACCAAATCCCCTACCTCAAAACTACGCTCAACTCTTTGCTGATATGCATATATCTTATGATGGTTCTAAGCTGACTGCAAGTTCTCCCTTACTGATTGAAGAATCCTCTAACTCTTATCCACCCATTCCTTGTCCCCTGGGACCCTAGTTTCCCCAAACACAGTCTCCATAAAGGAGGGTGCATCATATCCATACAATGCCATGAATGGTGAAATCCTGATAGACATATGGTAAGTGGTTTTGTAGTAATACTCACCCATATGTAACCATCTCACCCAAGTGTGTTGCTGTACCCCCACATAATTCCTCAGATACCCCTCCACCCATTTGTTGATGATCTCTGTCTGCCCATTTGTCTATGGGTGGTAGCTGCTAATCATGGCTAGCTCTGTGCCTATCAACCTGAAATGCTCCTGCCGAAATGTGTTGATGAAGCGCCCATCTCTATCACTGACTATCTTCCTAGGTAACCCGTGCAACTAGAATACCTCCCAGAAAAGAAACTCTACTACCTGTATGTTCTTGTAGTTTGTGGGTATGGCGAAGAAATTTGCAAATTTGGTGAGTCTGTCGACCACCACAAATATACAGTCCTTTCCCTGCACTCTAGGAAGGCCTGTAATGAAATCCATGGAAATGCTTTCCCATTTCTACTCTAGAATGGGTAGAGTTTGTAATAGCCCTGCGAAGTGTGTCTACTCAGACTTTTTCTGCTGACAAGTCATGCTCTCTCGTATGTGTTTCAACACATCAACCTTGAGATCCTTCCATGAGAATCTCTCCCTGATCTGCCTATATGTTTTGAAGTACCCATAATGCCCTGCTTTAGGTGAATCATGACATACCTTCAGAATTTTCCCCTTCAGGGTGGATTCTGGAACCAAGTAGATCCGGTCCTTGTAGAAAATGACATCATCAAGAACTCGGTATCTATCATCAATCACCTATCTATCCATCACCTCACAAGATTTTTTTGTTTTGGAGTATTCCACCAACAAATGAGCTTTCCAATTTCTACAAATGTCCATCATCAAACATCCTTCTGGCTTCCTAGACAAGGCATCTTCCACGATATTCATTTTTCCCTTGACATACTCAATGTCAAAGTCAAAGGCTTGGATCTTTCAGACTCACTTCTATTGCCTCTCATTGAGGTCTTTCTGAGCAAGGAAATACTTGAGACTGTTATGATCAGTCTTCACTACAAACCTGCTGCCAACCAGATATTGCGTGAATTTGGTTAAGGCATGCATGGTTTCTAGCATCTCCTTGTTGTAAATAGGATACAGTCTCTTCAACTCATTGAGCTTTCTTCTCTCAAAGACGATGGGGTGGACCCCCTGCATCAAAACTTCTCCAATCCCCACCCCTGATGCATTGCACTCTAAGACAAACGACTACAAGAATTCTGGAAGGGCTAGAACAGGGCATGTGATCATAACCTCCTTCATTTTGTCAAATGTTTGTTGTGAATCCTCTATCCAATGAAAAAAACCCATCTTGGTCAAGGCTGTTAGTGGTTCTCCCAACTGTGAAAAACCCTTGATGAACCACCTGTAGTAACTGCATAACCCAAAGAATCCTCTGAGCTCCATGAGATTCTTGGGCATTGGCCAGTCCAAAATGGCCCTGATGTTTTCCTGATGAACTTGTACTCCCTGCCCACTGATGATATGCCCCAAGTACAGTAGTTCTCTCATGCCAAATTCACATTTGGATTCCTTGGAATATAAATATTGTGCCTTCATAATACCCAAGACCTCCCCCAAATGTGCTAGATGCTCATCCTATGTCTTGTTGTAGATCAATATGTCGTCGAAGAATAACACAATGTACTTCCTCAACTGTCCTATAAATATATGATTCATGCAAGACTGGAAAGTGGCTGGTGTTTTGGTCAATCCAAATGACATGACCAAGAACTCAAAGTGTCTGAAATGGCACCAGGACGCTATCTTCTTAATGTCCTTTTCCTTGATGATGATCTGATGGTATCCTGAGTGTAGATCAATCTTAGTGAAGAAGATTGTCTCATGTAACTTATCCATTGGGTCATCTATGCATGGAATGGGGTAACGATTCTTGATCGTTTTCTTGTTGAGAACTCTATAATCAATGCACATCCATAACATTCCATCCTTCTTAAGTACCAGGATGACTGAAGATGCAAAAGGAATCATGATGGGCCTGATGTGCCCCATAGCAAGAAATTATTTGATTTCTTTCTCAATGTCATCCTTGAATTTCTTGGGGTGCCTGTTGGGTACTATAATCACCAGTGTAGCCCCTACCTCTAACTCAATCATGTGCTCAAAAGCCCTGTCAGGCAATCTCCCTGGTGGTATTGACCCAAATATTGACTCATACTGACCCAGAAGCTCTCTTATATGTGGGTGGTAATGCTCACTACCCTTAGAATCCTTCTGCATGGTGATCAAACACTTTGCTATGTAGGCCACATCTCCATGACGAAAGATCGAATCCATCCTCTTTTTCGATACTGCTCGAGGTGCTCCTGTAGACATGCCCCTCAGCATAGCTCATGATCCACTGGCATATCTGAAGCTCATGGTCAACGTCTGATAGTTGAACCCAATCTGTCCCAATGAATATAGCTATTGTACCCCTAACATGACATCAGTATCTGATAGGTCAACTACATAGAAGTTGTCTATCAAGGTGTATTTTCCTAGTTTGACCTCTAGGTCGGGGATCATGTCCAAACATGTCATCATGTATCCATCAACCACTGCCACATGGAAACCCTCAAACTCCTATGTGTGTTATCCTAGTTATCCCACAGATCACGATATTTGCTACTGATCCAATGTTCTTTCTTGCAGATCTGATACACTGGGGGTTTCTAGATGCGTTTCAGTTGTGTGTTTGAGATATTTATGGTTGTTGCATGTACATGTTGGTTATTTTAGGTGCATGTCGGTTATTTCATGTGCATGTTGGTTATTGCATTTGCATGTTGCGTATTTATAGTTTAAACCATATATAAAGGATGCATGCGGAAGTAAATAACATCAACTGCACAATAACATATATTATGCGACTCAACCATGGAAATACAATAACACACTGGAAATATAGAGAATAATCATCAGCTAGATCTCATGGATCGTCACTGGAATACAATCAAATAGCATAAAAATACTCGTGATCAGAAGATGAATGCAGATTTGATGCATGCATGGATAGATCAACAAAAATATGAGACTCCAGAGAAATACGATAACTTCTACCAGCTGGAAAACTCATCTAGAAGGATTTACCATCAGAATGCATAGGAAACTGCTCCAATAGAAGCACCCTGGCCTCTAGACTGGAATGGATGAGTGTCGAATATCAGATCTGGCCTCTGAGGTACTGGATCT
>JASDQU011401106.1:41525-53955 GCA_032191745.1 Picea mariana
CTCTCTCTATATCATTCCACTTATTAAATTGTTAAGAGAATCTTGTCTAGAGTAGGCTCCTAAAGCCCTAAAGTGCTAGCACTTTAGGAGTCTTGTTCTAGAAACTTGTTGCTATATATTTCAAGAGTCCAAGGAAGAAGAAGAATTTGCTAGAGCCCAAAATAGTTTTTTCTATAGCAAACTTCACCTTTTGAGACTTGAAGCTTGAGGCCCTAAAGAGCTAGCACCTCAAACTTCATCTCATCATCCTTACGACATATTATCATCATTATTTCTCCAAGTTATATTGCTGTTGTAAATGACTCCATAGCCCAAAAAACACTATTTTACTTGTTCTCTTGTGAAAGAATTGATCAAACAACTCTCAAACTTTATTGTCTAAGCCTTTTACTAACTTTTCCTCACCCTAGCTTAGCTTAAACCACTAAATTTATGATCCGGATGGATCTAAGGAACATCAAAGAAGTTTCAGAAGTGTCCCAGAACGCACAGAAGCAACCTAGGATGATCAGAATGGCTTCAGCAGACAGAAAAAGGGGAAAAATCAAAGTTCCCAAAACTCAATTAAAACAGCATGATCACGAAGAGCGCGTCGCAATCTTTCCAACGGTGCAAACGACTCGTCAAACGGAGTTACGGACCAAAAGATATAAGCGGTCAAAGTTCTGGTCAATCTAGCCCAGTCAGCAGGGATGAGTCGGCGTCCGTACTGTTGACGTCAACATCCGTACAACATATGTGGCAAGCAAAGAGAGTGACACATGTTTTGATGACGTCAACATGCCATGTGGCAGCACCAGAGGTTGCCACGTGTCACTCGAATTTGGCTTTTTTAGGGCGCCACGTGGACCAGTGAAAAAGTGTCGCGTGGCACCACCCAGAAGGTGCCACGTATCTAGGATGACACGGAGACGACGTCATCACGTATAGGTGGGCGAATCAGAGGCTGCCACATGGCCCAATGGGGACGCGCCATGTGGCACCCCCGAAATGCCCAATGAGGGCCCGTGAAAAAATATTTAAAAAAAAAATTAAACAGTTCGCCAAAAATGGCGGTAGTTCCACCATATTTGGCATGATCTGCCAGATATAGATACTCGCCAACTGTCCGCTATAAATAGAAAACGGATACGCCAAATATGGCCCCCCTGCCATATTCTCCGCCAATCAAATGGTCACCGCCAATTTAGCCAACCACCAAACCATTCTCCAGATTTAGCGCCAGTTTGGTTTTATGTTTAAAACAAACACACTAAAAAGGGGAGGCCCGTGGGATTCGACCCCGGGACCTACGCCTAACCAAAGTCTTAAAATAGCCCGATCTACTAGCGCACCAAGCACCTTAATTATGATGTAACTGCCACCATTTTGTATAAGTAAGGGGTTTCGGTTCAGAGTTCGGGGCAAAGCACACATGAGACAAAAGACACATGGAGCAAGCGCTCAAGAGAGGAGAGTCTGAGCGCATCCGTATGGCTTAGTACGGACTGTACAGCCTGATATAGAATTCGTATGGATTTTGGCATGCAAACCGAGGCAAGGTCGCTTTTTGGGTCCAGAAAGTGCCCGACTCGGATCGAGGCGTGGAGACAGTTATTTTTAGGTAAAATGATGCCACGAACGCAGTGGTGATGTTATTTTCCTGATCTGAGCAAAACTTCAACAACTTCATTCCAGATTGAGTAATTTATTGCAGAGGCAGTGGCACGGTAACGGAGGTAGAGGTGTCTCTTGGGACTGAAAGTGTCCGACTCGAATGGAGACGATTTGATAGTCATTTTTGGGTAATTCGACGATGCGAATTCAATGACGATGTCTTTTTTTGCCGCAGAGCTTCCGATCAACAAGCTAAGTGTTGGAGAAGCCAATGTAAGCATGTTTTTTATTATGTTGTTTTGTCATTAAATGTTGTAGCATACCATGCATGTTATAGGTCTGAAGGAGCAGAGAGAAGTTGCAACAAGGAAACAAGATCATCTTATTCCTTCTATCTATTTGTTTATTATCTTCTTTCACATCAAATCAATCAGTTATATGTGATAGAGAAATTGTGGCACTTGCATGACAAGTGGCCAACGAAGTAGTTTTGATTCTCGTGGGTTCCAAGATCTTTTGTATGGGTTGCATATTTATGTTTTGGATCTGAGCAACAGAGCTAAGGCTTTTGATGGCTCCATGTTGATGGGGGTCATATTTTATTCTTCATATTTTTATGTATTGAGTATGTGGGAATGATGTCCATGTCAACATCATGGATGCCTCATGAGTAGAACTTGTGAAGCTGATACATTCTTGATCACATTCCGATCTCTTGTTGCTGTAACCGAAGAGGGACTTTGGCCTTACAACTTGTAAAGGAGAGACATCATTACATCGAGAAGAATAAAGTGGTCAAGCTTTGGAGCATGACCCAGAGAGGTAGCCCATTGCAAGGGTGAACTCCGTTATCAAGTGAAGTGTCTTATCCATTGTGTGTATTATGTTCTTATGTTGTTTTTCCATGAATTTCCGCACATAGGATGTTAAAAGAAAGCATGACATATTGCACATAAGGAAGACTAAAGAGGTTTTCATTCACTTCCAATTCAAGCACATATACTTCAACTTTACCTTTAATTGGAAATCGCTTAAGTAAAACGATCTATTACTGACCCTTTTGAAGGAGTGACATAAACAACCAATTATTGGAAACTTATTGCTCTCGGGTTCAGATCATGTGGTATTAGAGTAGGATTGATATCGATTGCAGGTGTTGAAGTTAAGGATGACAAGGTCACCAAATCGATCGTGGTTCGATGAGCTTAAAGAGCTCAACCAAATGCTTCAAGCAGAGAATGTTGGATTGAATACATTATTGCATGTTGCAGAAGAAGAGAACCAAAGGTTGCAAGAGCAGTTGCAAGCCATGAAGATGCAGACAGAGGAAGGCTCTACAAATGAGACGGTGATAAGACCATCTTGTGACCATGACATCTTCACCAGTTATGGGTGCAAGCATGATAGTGCAAATGCATACACACTTTTTCAAGCAAATGAAGATGACCTACATGCATCTATAAACCAAGGAGGATTCCTAGAAGCCTCTTCCACTGATCCTTCTCACCGGGAACAACTGAACACATCTCAAGAAGCAGACCAAGGGTCCTAGTTTGAGGTGGAGGTAAATAAACCATGTGTAGTTCCTTTCTTGATTAATGTTAATGATTCTTTTAAAATCTTTGAACAACATGCTTCTTGCATCGACTTAAAGTTGATGNATGTGGTATTAGAGTAGGATTGATATCGATTGCAGGTGTTGAAGTTAAGGATGACAAGGTCACCAAATCGATCGTGGTTCGATGAGCTTAAAGAGCTCAACCAAATGCTTCAAGTAGAGAATGTTGGATTGAATACATTATTGCATGTTGCAGAAGAAGAGAACCAAAGGTTGCAAGAGCAGTTGCAAGCCATGAAGATGCAGACAGAGGAAGGCTCTACAAATGAGACGGTGATAAGACCATCTTGTGACCATGACATCTTCACCAGTTATGGGTGCAAGCATGACAGTGCAAATGCATACACACTTTTTCAAGCAAATGAAGATGACCTACATGCATCTATAAACCAAGGAGGATTCCTAGAAGCATCTTCCACTGATCCTTCTCACCAGGAACAACTGAACACATCTCAAGAAGCAGACCAAGGGTCCCAGTTTGAGGTGGAGGTAAATAAACCATGTGTAGTTCCTTTCTTGATTAATGTTAATGATTCTTTTAAAATCTTTGAACAACATGCTTCTTGCATCGACTTAAAGTTGATGAGAAAAATGGGATATGAAGGAGGAGGCCTTGGAACCAATGGCCAAGGTATTGTGGATCCCATCGAGGCAGTGGTTTGGCCTCGATATGACAGGATTGGCTATGTCCCAAAGGATGTTGGAGGAAGCTCCAAAGACATTCGAGAAGAATACCCCAGGACAGTCACTGAGACTCCAAAGGTCAACAGTTCATCAAGAGATGAAATTGTTTCAGTGCAAGTTGAGAGCACAACTTCTCATGATTGAGGATTCCAGACATCTCCAGGGAGAGATGAGCATCACATTGACAGAGTTGAGACCAACTCTTCTTGCCAGTCTGACTCTAGAGGAAACTCACTGAGGTATAAGAAATCTCGAAACTCTAAAATGCCATTTGATTATAAGCATGTTAATCATATAAAACAGAGCTTTTGGCATCAAAGACCATGCACTTTTTGTGGATTGAGTAACTACGCAGTGTCCCAGTGTTGGAAGAGAAAATCCTTGTGCAGGAAGGTTATGGCAACTAGGAGAAGGACGAGGATGGCAGATTTCTTTCCACACACAGAAACACACAGGGGGAATGCACCTCTGAAGGAGAAAGGCTACTACAACCATTGTAGCAGAGATGGGCATCATGAGGCTACTACAACCATTGTAGCAGAGATGGGCATCATGAGGCCACTTGTTGGGCCTTACATCCAGATCTACATCCAAAGAGGGACAAGAAGACTAGACATACATCTTCGAGAGAGACAGTCAGTCAGGCAGTGTTGCAGGAAAATCCGCCACCAGGAGAAGACCAACTACCAGAGAAAGGACAGCTCGGTAAAGAGGACATGTTCGGCAAAATGGTTGAACAAATGGGGGAAATCCTTTTGAGTTAGTCGAGAGTGGCCATCTTTGTAAATCACATGTTGCGACCCAGACCCCGTAGAAGGGTATTGTGTAAAAGTGGTAATTGTTCATATCACTTTTTTTTTTTTCTGGCACATGTTGATATTGTTAGGCCTTGTGAGATAGTTTGGGTAAGGGTTTCTTATTGTAGTCCAGTGGACATTAAACTTAATGTAATGACTTTTGGGGACCAAAAGTCTTTTTAGTTGGGAGGCATGATCCGGATGGATCTAAGGAACATCAAAGAAGTTTCAGAAGTGTCCCAGAATGCACAGAAGCAACCCAAGACGATCAGAATGGCTTCAACAAACAAAAAAAGGGAAAAAATCAAAGTTCCCAAAACTCAATTAAAACAACATGATCGCGAAGAGCGCATCACAAGCTTTCCAACGATGCAAACGGCTTGTCAAACTGAGTTACGGATCAAAAGATATAAGCGGTCAAAGTTTTGGTCAACCTAGCCCAGTCAACAAGGATGAGTTAGCATTCGTACTGCTGACGTCAGCATTCGTACGGATGATGTCATCATCCGTACAACATACGTGGCAAGCACAGAGAGTGACACATGTCATGATGACGTTAGCATGCCACGTGGCAGCACTAGAAGCTGCCACGTGTCACTCGAATTTGGCCTTTTTAGGGTGCCACGTGGACCAGTGAAAAAGTGCCATGTGGCACCCCCAGGTGATGCCACGTGGCACCACCTAGAAGGTGTCACGTGTCCAGGATAATGTGGAGATGACGTCATCACACACAGGTGGGCGAATCAGAGGCTGCCATGTGGCACCCCCAGGTGATGCCACATGGCACCACCTAGAAGGTGTCACGTGTCCAGGATAATGTGGAGATGACGTCATCACACACAGGTGGGAGAATCAGAGGCTGCCATGTGGCTCAATGGGGACGCACCACGTAGCACCCCTGAAATGCCCAATGAGGGCCCGTGAAAAAATATTTAAAAAAAAATATATTAAATAGTTCGCCAAAAATGGCGGTAGTTCCGCCATATGTGGCATGATCCGCCTGATATAGATACCCGCCAACTGTCCGCTATAAATAGAAAACGGATCCGCCAAATATGGCGCACCTGCCATATTCTCCGCCAATCAAATGGTCGTCGCCAATTTAGCCAACCGCCAAACCATTCTCCAGATTTAGCGCCAGTTCGGTTTTATGTTTAAAACAAACACATTAAAAAGGGGAGGCCTGTGGGATTCGACACCAGGACCTCCGCCTAACCAAAGTCTTAAAATAGCCCGATCTACCAGTGCGCCAAGCGCCTTAATTATGATGTAACTGCCACCATTTTGTATAAGTAAGGGGTTTCGGATCAGAGTTCGGGGCAGAGCACACACGAGACAAAAGACACATGGAGCAAGCGCTCACGAGAGGAGAGTCTGAGCGTGCCCGTACGGCCTGGTACAGAATCCATACGAATTTTGGCATGCAAACCAAGGCAAGGTTGCCTTTTGGGTCCAGAAAGTGCCCGACTCGGATCGAGGCGTGGAGACAATCATTTTTAGGTAAAATGATGCCACGAATGCACTAGTGATGTTAGTTTCTTGATCTGAGCAATAATTCAGCAGCTTCATTCCAGATTGAGTAATTTATTGCAGAGGCGGTGGCACGGTAACCGAGGCAGAGGTGTCTCTTGGGCCTGAAAGTGTCCAACTCGGATGGAGACGATTTGATAGTCATTTTTAGGTAATTCGATGATGCAAATTCAATGACAATGTCTGTTTTTGTAGCAGAGCTTCCGATCAACAAGCTAAGTGTTGGAGAAGCCAATGTAAGCATGCTTTTTATTATGTTGTTTTGTCATTAAATGTTGCAGCATAACATGCGTGTTATAGGTCTGAAGGAGCAGAGAGAAGCTGCAACAAGGCAACAAGATCAACTTATTCCTTCTATCTATTTGTTTATTATCTTCTTTCACATCAAATCAATCAGTTATATGTGACAGAGAAATTGTGGCACTTGCATGACAAGTGGCCAACGAAGCAATTTTGATTCTCGTGGGTTCCGAGATCTTTTGTATGGGCTGCATATTTATGTTTTGGATCTGCGTAGCAGATCTAAGGCTTTTGATTGCTCCATGTTGATGGGGGTCATATTTTATTCTTCATCTTTTTTATGTATTGAGTATGTGGGAATGATGTCCATGTCAGCGTCATGGATGCCTCATGAGTAGAACTTGTGAAGCTGATACATTCTTGATCACATTCCGATCTCTTGTTGCCGTCACCGAAGAGGGACTTTGGCCTTACAACTTGTAAAGGAGAGACATCATTACATCAAGAAGAATAAAGCGGTCAAGCTTTGGAGCATGACCCGGAGTGGTAGCCCATTGCAAGGGTGAACTCTGTTATCAAGTGAAGTGTCTTATCCATTATGTGTATCATGTTATTATGTTGTTTTTCCATGAATTTCCGCACATAGGATGTTAAACGCAAGCATGACATATTGCACATAAGGAAGACTAAAGAGGTTTTCATTCACTTCCAATTCAAGCACATAGACGTCAACTTTACCTTTAATTGCAAATCGCTCAAGTAAAACGATCTATTACTGACCCTTTTGAAGGAGTGACATAAACAACCAATTATTGGAAACTTATCGCTCTCAGGTTCATATCACTTTATTACTATTGTTGCAAAACACTGCTACAACCTTCATAATTTGCTTCATTTTACTGCATACACTAACTTAATACTAGCCTAACTTACTCAAAAATCGCTTGTGACAAGTGCTACCTGATCTATTGGATAAATGCTAAGTTTATACTTTGATTTCATGCAATTCTGATCCATATTTCTTGTGGTTGTTACAAAACTTGATTGGCTATAATAAACTGTTACCTTGTTGCAATTTTACATCAGCCGTCATATATTTATGTTGTCTATTGTCTTTTGAGGTTACATTGCATACTTGTACTTGAAAATCAATATGTAGATGCTGCAACTGTTCTTATTCCAGGCAGGTACCCAAAACACTTCTCTTTGCCTCAATTTCATGGACATAGACATTTGACTTAGGTAAGCAGTGAGAGGGTCCTTCAAACTTGACTACATCCTTGCTATCTTATCCCTTGAGGTTATTGATGATGCCTCCCCTGGGCTGGACCTACTCGATCCCTAAAACGTGGGGATTTCCTACTAAGGTGATAGTGGTGGGTTATCTTGTAGTTACGCAGATTTGGAGGCTTTTATTGGGGCTTTGTTATAAGTACAAAGTAAGGATTCACAGCCTGAGTTTTAACTTTTACTATACAACAAAGTCCTTACATTACATAGCTACATGGTATTTTGAAAAATATGCCTAGTTTATTAAAAGAAATCTCATAACTAATTCCCAAAGGAGGTGATATAGATCATAACTATGAAAGGAACTTCATGGATGCATAAGAGTAATCAATTGGACTTGACCTACAATTAAAACTCAACATCGTAATTATATCATCTACACCAAATAAAGACCATATAAATACTTCAGAAAACAACAGGAAATCTTATTAAAGTGTTGTCGTAAAACGATAATGGGACCACATGTTTTCATTATGTTCTCATTCCTTCACTTGTCACGAACCCCTTCCTGAAAGATGACATGGTTACAAGTAAGGTTTAGACAACATCTCTATAGCTTACAAACCTCATTATGTTGAAACACGTTTTAAAGAGAAAAGTTACAAAATATAATATCTGCAACTTGCAAGCCTAATTCCATGTAAACAAGTTTATCAGTATGGACTCTGGAACAAGTTGAACACTTTACATGTGACAAATCCATAGGTTGATATGCACCTACATTACTAGCCCTGCCAAGAAAGAAAATCCATGTTGGGATTAATCATTTGAGATTTGACATTTCATTTTTGTTTTTAAATTTTCAATATAAAATTAAAATTTTAAATATATATTGTAAAACAAATTAGGATTAGGGTTCCTAATTTTGTTACACTTGGAGAACTGGTTTTTGTTGTTAAGTATTTGTCTCTCTTTCTCATGGGCGCACATCTTGATAAATGTTGTGATAAATATGAAAGGTTTCTACATGATTGGATTAGGGTTTGATGAAGAGATCACCATAGATATTCTATCTTTGTGTTCTCAACAATTCATATATTATGCTTATTTCACATTCTAAGCAAGTGAATCTTAGTGACTTATATTTTTTTTGTGGATTGAAGTTGATGGTTGAAGATACTCTCATCAGTAAATATACAACAAGGAATGAGAAGAACTTCATCTTCAAATTCGTTGTTGGAACAATAGATTAATCATTAAAGGAATTTCTAAGATTCATTTGAAACAATGAAATGGGAATAGAAGGCAATACTTATCTTCCAACAACAATAGATTAATCATTAAAAGAATGTCTAAGATTCATTTGAAACAAGGAAATGAGAATATAAAGCAATACTTATCTTCATTATCTTTCATTCAATAACTCACATATCTTGATTTTCATCAAGATTATCTTCTAACTACAAAAATATTAAGGTTTAAATGTTTTTTCCTTGCACACGATATTTTAATGTAGTCTTAGATGCTTTACCTTGGGAGAGCAGTGTAGACCTCCCAAGCTACAACGACAATGTGGGTGTGTAATAAGCATCTAGTTAAATTCATTTGAGCCCTTGAGGTTTGTCAACTCAAAATCAAAATGAATATCACATGAAAACACCAAGCTCCATGTTTTAGGTTAATAAGTGAACATCAAATGAATGTCCAAATAAAAATCCATGACACTACATAGATCGATGGAATATTGAAGTTGATGTAGTTACTTCTATTTGACATTATATCACTAGAACAAATTTAGAGGCATATTTAGCATCCTCTATTTTTAATTTTAAAATTTCTTATGTTGAGAATGTTTACATGTTGTAAATGGTCATATTTGGCCACTTGTGATGGGAATACCAACCCACTAGTCATGGGCCTCACGGGTATAACCATGGGGAATGTGCCATCATAGCATGACAATAATGGATCCTTGGTGGGTGGGGGAAGATTCTTTCCCCAAACCAACTCACCAAGAGTCATGTCCTAAAGCATGTGTGTGTTGAGATCACAAGAGAGAAAGATTCAATGGAACCACCAACAAACCATAAATCGACATGAACCATAAGCACATAATAAAGAGGAGAAGATGAACCTGTGAACAAGAGAAACACAAGATATGGTGTGTGTAGGATAAAGAATCATGCTAGCAAGCAAAATAATAAATTATTATGAATCAATATGATGATATGATACAAATGAGAGATCGAGTTGTGTATTTATAGTGAGTGTCCCTTTAAAAGGGAAAGCATCCCTTCAAGAGGGTGTTATGGACTACAAAACAAGGGCACACACCACAAGAGGGTGACTATGCCAACCTAGTCAAATATATAAAAAATACAATAAAGAGGGCACTTAGCAATAGATGACCACATGTGAACATTACCATCATTCCAACACCTCCACCCCCCTCCCCTAATCATAACACAAGGATGTCAAGAAGGATGCTAAATTATAGGGGTGATCATACCCAATGCAATAGAGATATAACCTAGTTGAAAACATAGAGTGGGTATGAGATAACCTAACTCAAATACATGTGTGATGGGTATATGAAGGCCCAACCATTATCATAGAACTGTTCAATTCTTGAGGAAATGCCACCACTTAATACTCATCATCTAGAGACACGTGACATTGATTTGGCCATCTAATAAGTAAGCATTGAAAAGAGGCATAAGTACAATTTTAAGAAGAATGAGTGGGTATACCTAACTCAGTGTAAACTAAGCCATTGTTGCAGGGAAAGCGAGTGGGTTTGTGTTGACCCAACTCAATACAAAAGTGGACCCAATAAGTTGAAAGAATGTTTCCACCAAACTACTCTTCTATTGGAGAAAATTGCCACTAACTTGTTTATTCAATCAAGGAGGGTTGGAAGACTTATTTCCTGCTACATTGTGCACTTAGTAGAGAATGGTACTACTAAATTTGTCATGTAATGAAGGAGTACTGGAAGAAACAATGCATATAGAAATGGAGAATGTAGCCACCGATTTGCTCAATTGCTAGAAAAAATTGTCACTGACCTACTCATACAATGGAGGAGTGTGAGAAGACATATCCTTGCCATACTACTTATCTACTTAGAGAGTGGTACTATTGAATTGCCCATCTGAAGAGTTTTCAAAAAAGATATCTTGTATAGGAATGATGAATGCAACCACCAATTGACTCAATTGCAAGAAATCACTATCATTGACCTATTCATCCAATGAAGTAAGGTGGAAAGATATATCCCTTCCATACTGTTAATCCACTAGGAGAGCAGTAATGGACTATCCATATGAATAAGTATTGGAAGAAACATCTTGTAATACTAAGGAGATAGGAGTACCCACCTCAAATAATATCAGTTGTATCTAAAGCGAGAGTGACAAGATTCGAGTCCATATATTTGAAAGAGCTTGAATATGACAAAGCATGCTCAAATACAATACGTGTGTGGGTTCATGGACTCAACATAGGTGCACATGAGAGGGCAATGCTTAGAAGGAAGCTCGAATATAAGATAAGAGTGGGTTTATAAATACATAGCTCCTCACAAAGAGTGTCCATAGTCGAAATAGAATATAGGGTGTTGAGATACAAGTGAGAGTCGGTGAGTGGATAACCAACTCGAAAAGGTGGTCAACTGTAGTTGAAATAAAGAAGTGAGAGATAATGAATACCCATCTCAACATAGTGTTGGCCCTATGCACAACATCCTCCTTGAATATGGACGGAAATCCATGAAGAGAAAGAATTATATAGTACTTCCTCCTTGTAATGTTGAATGTTATTCATCTGAAGATAGAACCTCCCCAAAACACCATAGTACCAATATTGTGCGTTGACCCAAAAACGTTGAAAAACCTTGTTTTACCTAAAACCAACACTTACGCAATTTTTACCGGCCAAAACTCCAGACTATCTTCAAATGAGTAGTTGAAATAAGATTGTTGGTGAAAAAAATAGCATGTACAATGACATTGAACCCTCACATGAGTGTGCTATGGAAGGGGAAAATCAATCCTATCATTAATGTGCACAAGAGAGAAAACACCAATCACAAGTGTTGAAGTTTTATTTATACAACTAACAGTTACGGTTCTTCTTTATTATTATAATCATTTAGCACATTAGCTGCATAAATAAGATCAATGAAAGAGAGACAATCACATAAATAATAGACACAAATTATCCTGGGAAACCTTCATGGGGAAGAAAACCCAACAAAACTTCTTCAATATAGATAGACCAAAGACCGAACAAAATATCCTCTTCTACTCCTTCACTAGGAAGAGTAGTGCACCACTTAACCAAGAAATACCAAGACACATACCAAGAACCCTCCTTGACATCACACTTAGCTGTAGTAGCAGTTCCTCCAAGACTTGCGCACTTCTTCATAGTTGCAGGGCTAGTGTGGTGAGTGTGTTCAAATGAGACACCATCCTCACATATAAATACAAGTTGTGACTCTTCACTTGGTGGAGCCAACTACTCCTAGAAGTGGCTAAAACCACTTTACAATTACTAGGGGCTGACTTTACAAATACCACCATAAAAATACATGTTGACCAATCCACAAAAGGGGATTTGATTTTATACAAGACCTTACTTGATCAATCCACAAAAGGGGATTTGATCTATACAATAATGACTCAAATATAAGAAATATTCTTCGAAGTTACAATAATTCAACACTCCCCCT